>JADBJO010006696.1:40000-45000 GCA_016801955.1 Conus betulinus | reverse complement strand
CCAACAAAGGTAGCATTGTTGTAAAATCTCCGGGAAAAGAGACCAACCTAAAATATCAAGAGCGGACATTTCTTAATAATACGCCATCCCCAACTCCTTTTCCCGTGATTTTGAAAGACCTGGGTTCTGGTTTTTTAAAGCTTCAATATCTGAGATACAACTTCAAACAGGCATTTATAGGCTCAGTTGGTGAGGTGAAAGCAGTTCGTCGTCGTCTTCGATCTGGAGAGTACTTCGTCGAATGTGCTTCAAAAAAGCAACAAAATCAGCTTCTGTCTACTTCTAATTTAGCAGGATTGACATTAGCTGCGCATACCATCTGTTTAAAACCTTCGGCGTTGTATTTGAAAATCTGAAAGAAGACGATCTGAAACAATGTTCGTGTGTAATGAATGTTGACAAAATACAAACAAGGAAGAAAAACAGCACACTCCTCAAAATCACCTTTAACCTCCCTCGTCTTCCTGATAAATTACAAATCGATGGCAAATCGTACTCTGTGCACCCATATAGGCCTCCCGTCCGACAGTGCACGATATGTCAGAGACTGGACCACACCAGGAAGCAGTGCAGGGCGAAGCAGGGGAAGTGCAGCAGGTGTGGGGAGAGCTCACATTCAAGGAGAGATTGCAAGGCAGAGTGTCCACAATGCGCGAACTGCAAAGGGCAGCACTCTGCTGCTTACAGACACTGCCCAGCAAAGAGTGTGGTCAAGGCCGCAGCCACCCTCAGATCCAAACAATGCATGCCCTTTTGTGACGCATGGCAGCAGTAAAGAAGGCGGATGCTAAGCGTGAGTCAGCAAAGAACACCAATATCACATACGAACCCTCAGTCAACTCCTCATCCTGCTCTAGCGCGAAGAATTGTATGCTGATGCTGTCAAGTTTGGCCGTACTCCCCCCCTCATTCTCTTCTTTTCTGTCAACTGTTGTCTTCCCTGCTACTTCCGTTCTTCGACAACAAGAAGACCCGTCAAATGTGTTTCAAAATTTGCTCTCAATCTATTCAACCTCTCTCCCTCATGCGTCATCTTTCCTATCCCAGCGTGAAAAGATCGGCTGCCTGAAACAGTTGGAAACATTCATGTCGTCTTTCTCTTCATCCTGCTCAACTTCTGCTGTTCCTGAAGAGATGTCTACACCCTCTCTACTGCCCCTGAGAAGACGACTACACCTCCTGATACCCCTGAGAGACAGCTACACCGCTTGCTGTTATTGAGGAGACATTTCCACCTTCAGCCAACCGTAAGGTGACGTCTCTTCCTTCTGCTGCTCTAAGAGGACGACTCATCCTCCTGCTGGCCCGGAGGAGGCTCCTACTCCTGCTGGCTCCGAGGAGACTCTCTCCCTCCTCCTACAGGCCTTGGGAGACTCTCCCCCTCCTCCTGCTGCTGTGCTGATGAGTCTCTTCCATTTCCTACTGGCCCTGAGGAGACACTTCCTCCTCCTGCTGGTCCTGAGGAGACACCTCCTCCTCCTGCTGACCTTGAGGAGACTCCCCCTTCTGCTGACCCTGAGGAAACTCTCCCTCCTCCTGCTGACCTTGAGGAGACTCCCACTTCTCCTGCTGACCCTGAGGAAGCTCTCCCTCCTCCTGCTGGCCTTGAGGAGACTCCCCCTTCTCCTGCTGACCCTGAGGAAACTCTCCCTCGTCCTGCTGGCCATGAGGAGACTCCCCCTCTTTCTGTTGGCCCTGAGGAATCACCTCCTCCTGCTAGCCTTCAGGAGACACCTCCAGTTGGCCCGGAGGTGACGACTCCTCCTGGTGTTGGCCTTGAGGCGTCAACTTCTTCTCCTCCCGGCCCTGACGTGACGTCTCCACCTACTGCTGACCCTGCGGTGACTTCATCTCTTCATACCTGTCCTGAGGAGATGATTCCTCCTGTAAGCCTTGAGGTGACCTCTTCACATTCTGCCAACTCTGATGTGACGACTTCACTTCCGGCTAGCGCAGATTCGCAGTCTTCACATCTGGCTAGCCTTACTACGTCAACATCACACAGATAATAATCCTGTTATCATTTATTCTACTAATGTCCTTTTTTTCAGTAAATGTAGATAATTTTGATGGAGAGCTTTCAAATATTGCATCTTCCAATGGAACTGTCGTTCCATTATCAGAAATATTGATGAACTGATACAACATTTGTCATCAAATCAGTTTAAAGTCTTATTACTGCAATCTTTAAACGTAAGTAAAAATAAATTGCCCCATATTCCGAATTTTCATTACCCACCTGTGTACAATCAAGATCAGTCTGGTAAGATCAACACAGCAATATATATTCATCGGAATATTGATTACCATCCTATGAAATCTCCAGTGCCTTTGAACATCCCTCACTTAAACTCTTCCGCTGCTATGGTAAAATTCAACAGCAACCTAGTTGTTAATATTGTTTCCGTCTATCTTCCAAAAGGTCCAGATAATGATAATACAGAATGGTTGCGAAACTTACCTAATAAGGAAAAATGGCTCATAGGAGGTGATTTAAATGCGCATTCAGCTCTCTGGACGATGGTTGTAAAAGAACCACAAACCTCCGATTTGTCGAAAATGTTGTGGATTCAAATTTGTACTTACTGAATAATGGTGACATCACAAGAATCAGATATAGAATCATCATAAACCATCAGCCATTGACATCTCCTTCATTTCCCCTGAATTAGCTCCAGACTGTACGTGGGAAACTTCTCCTGATACACTAGGTAGTGATCATTTTCCTATACATATAAGATTAAACGAAAAAGTTGGATCCTGTTAATTCAATACAAGATAAAATCAGGAAATATAATTACAATCGAGCAGACTGGGATAAATTTACATCAATTTTTAACATCTTTTACTGACATTCCTCAACATGAACACGTGGATCTTATGTATGATCATTTCACAAGATCTGTACTTCACGCGGCTGATTCTTCTATTCCCAGATGTTCGTGTGTTACTACATCTAAATATGCAGGGAACTTGTGGTGGACAGACGAGTGTGAAAGAGCAAAACAAGAAAAGATTTCTAAGTATAAAATCTATCTATGCAGTAGATCTCCATCTAAACTCAGAGATTCAAAGTGGCTAAATCAGCATATAACAAAATATTAGCCAAAGCAAAGTGTGAATATTGGTCAAGCTTTTGTGAGGAAGAGGTAAGTTCTCCTTCAGATAGGAGTAAAATATGGAAGAAAATTCGATATATGAAGCACGGGGTTTTCACTCCTAAGTGCAAAGTAACATTTGAAGATAATAAATTTCCAACAGCTTATCAAAAAGCGAAAAGTTTGCTGATATCTTTTCAGTAAACAGCAGACTAGAAGGTCTTTCAAGAAAATGTAAGTCTTACAGACAGGACCAGGAAGCTAAACTAGAAATTAAAGATCCAGAATCTAACGATGATTTATACTTCAACTCTCCTATTACGTTTTTTGAACTAAAAAAGAAGGAATCTCAACACTAAGTAATAAAAGAACAGCTGTTGGCCGTGATGAAATTTCCAATGAAATGCTGAAACATTTACCAGATAATTGGGTGCAGTATCTTCATAAAATTATGGAAACATGCTGGAGTGAAGGTAAATTACCAGCCGTGTGGAAACATTCAATTATAGTTCCCATACTTAAAAATGGCAAACCCTGTAGAGATGTCAACAGTTACAGGCCATCTCTCTTACTTCACACACATGTAAATTAATGGAAAAGATAGTAACTGCTCGCCTAATTCACTACTGTGATAAAAACAATGTTATTCCAGTCCATCAAGCTGGTTTTAGGTCGGGAAGATCTACAACGGATCACTTGGTAAAGTTATCTACCAATATAAAACGCCAATTTGCTCGTAGGCAAAATGTGCTGGCAACATTTTTTGACATTAAACGAGCCTACGATCAAGTGTGGCACGCTCAATTGTTATTTAAACTGAAAAGAGCAGGTATTTGTGGGAGAATGTTTTCGTTTGTAAAAGATTTTCTTTCCTGTAGAACTATTGAAACAAGAGTTGAAAATGCATATTCTTCCCAGAGAGATTTACATATGGGAGTTCCCCAAGGATCCATCATTGCTCTCCTTATCTTTTCAGTATTATGATATCAGATCTTTCTAAGAAGATATCAAAGAATGTTAAGATTGTTCAATATGCTGATGACATTGTATTTGGGCTGGATGCAAAATTGAAGTCTATTTCAAAACAGAAAACTGAAAACAAATTCAGATCTGTTATCAGTCTGAACTAGATAAGATAAGTGCTTTCTTTACAGAGAATGGTTTATCTTTATCTGTTGAAAAAACTCACATGATGGTATTTAGTGCTGGTGACCCTCCCAGAAGATTACCTAGTTTCTTTATTGACGGAGCTGAGTACAGTTCAAAGACATAACAAAATTCTTAGGTGTCTATTTTACATCGAAATTATCATGGAAGTTTCACATTGAAAACAGTCTATCAAAAGCTCAAAAAAGCTTAAATTTGCTTAAAATTATAAGCAGACAAAAAATTGGGCTAAAGAAACAAAAAGCTTGACTCTTCTTGCAACATCTTTGGTTAGATCAAAGCTGACTTACGGCCAAGAAGTTTATTTTTCTGCTCCTAAATATCTTATGAAGAAATTATTACAAAGTATTGACTCTAAAGCATATAAATAGCTTTGGGAGTTCCTCCTGTCCACACCCCGACTATTGCTACGTATGGGGAGGTTGGTGTTCTACCTTTGAACGATTATCGAGAACTGTCTTCAGCTAAGTACATTATAAGAAGCAGTGCTGTTGAAAATGTCAACGTGAATGAAAACGTACTTAGATCAGATCTTCAATTTCCAAAAAGAGCAAGGGCCATAAATCTTTGACAACAATAGCACTTATACATCATCAGATATTCACAGTAGATTAGATCTGAAAACTAAAGATATAGGTAAGCGTTCGATTACGTCTCCAATTCCTCCATGGGAACTGAACAGAGCAGATTTTGACTTTTCCAATGACGATCTAAAAAAGAGTGATAACCCTCATC
>JADBJO010006696.1:27500-30000 GCA_016801955.1 Conus betulinus | reverse complement strand
ACGCTGGTTTCCCTCAAATCACGCTGGTTTCTCTCAGATCACGCTAGTTTCCTCCGTTTCACGCTGGTTTCCCTCAGATCACGCTAGTTTCCCTCAGATCACACTAGTTTCCTTCAGATCACGCTGGTTTCCCTCAGGTCACGCTGGTTTCCCTCAGGTCACGCTGGTTTCCCTCAGGTCACACTGGTTTCCCTCAGATCACGCTGGTTTCCCTCAGATCACGCTAAGAAAGATCACGCTGCTTTCCCTCAGGTCACACTGGTTTCCCTCAGATCACGCTGAGGAAGATAACGCTGCTTTCCCTCAGATAACGCTGCTTTCCCTCAGATCACGCTGCTTTCCCTCAGATCACGCTGCTTTCCCTCAGATCACGCTGCTTTCCCTCAGATCACGCTGCTTTCCCTCAGATCACGCTGCTTTCCCTCAGATCACACTGGTTTCCCTCAGATCACGCTGCTTTCCCTCAGATAACGCTGGTGTCCCTCAGGTCACGCTGCTTTCCCTCAGGTCACGCTGGTTTCCCTCAGGTCACGCTGGTTTCCCTCAGGTCACGCTGGTTTCCCTCAGGTCACGCTGGTTTCCTTCAGGTCACGCTGGTTTCCCTCAGGTCACGCTGGTTTCCTTCAGGTCACGCTGGTTTCCTTCAGGTCACGCTGGTTTCCCTCAGGTCACGCTGGTTTCCTTCAGGTCACGCTGGTTTCCCTCAGGTCACGCTGGTTTCCCTCAGGTCACCCTAGTTCCTTCAGATCACGCTGGTTTCCCTCATATCACGCTGGTTTCCTTCACATCTTGCTAATGTCCCTTTGATTGTGCTGGTTTTCCTCAGATAAGAGTGGTTTCCCTTTGATCACGCTGGTTTCCCTCAGGCCACGCTGGTTTCCTTCAGATAACGTTGGCTTCCCTTAAATGACGTTAGTTTCCCTCAAAATACGTTGCATCATACACTTGTTTGCCTCACATCACATTGGTTTTCCTTATATGACGTAGGCTTTAATCACATTTGACTGGTCTCCGTTAGATTGAATTGGTCTCCCTGGGAGAACGTTGGGTTCATTTACATTACGTTGGTTTCCTTTCACATCATGGTGGTGTTTCTCACACTGCATTTGTTTCCCCATCAAACTACGCTGGTTTTTCTCACATTGCTTTTGTTTCCATCAAAGTACGCTGGTTTACCACACACTGCGTTTGTTTCCCGTCAAATCACGCTGGTTTTTCTCACACACTGCCTTGTTTTCCCGTCAAATTACGCTGGTTGTTCTCACACTGCCTTTGTTTCCCGCCAAATCACGCTGGATTTTCTCATACTGCATTTGTTTCCCATCAAATTAAGCTGGTTTACCTCATACTGCACTGGTTTTTCGCACATATTAAGTCGGGTTCTTTCTCATTACGTTGGTTTTCCCCCATATCACGTTCTTTTCCTTCTCTTTAGGTTGGTCTCACTTACATAACGTTGAGTTTCTTACGTTACGAAGTTTTGCTCATATCATACTGGTGTCTTTGAAGTCATTTTGATAATCCCAGAAATCAGGCTGGGTTCCTCCTTGCATGACGTGGTTAGAATGCACACACGGTCAGACTAAGCTGCCGGAGGCGTCACTCCATGGACGAGACGGAGTGCTTGCATAATCCTCCCCAGAATGAAAGTCCAAAGCTTGCTCCTCATTTGATATGTGTTTTTTTTGTTGTTGTTGTTGTACTGTAATGTATTGTGTTGAATTGGATTGGATTGTCTTGCATGGCATTGTACTGTAGTGCATTCTGCTGGATTGGATCACAGTTTATTGCGCTGCATTGCATTGTATTGTGCTGCATTCTAATATATTACATTACATTGTATTGTGTTCGTGGTATTGCATTTCGTTGTGCCGTTTTGCGTGGCATTGCATAACTCTATCACCACCACAGACTTCTCTGTATAAAATTCGGAGAGCTTTTCTGGGGGGAAGGGGGATAGAGGGGGAGGAGGGGAGGGGAGGCAGCGTCGTCACTGTACAGCGCTGCCCTTTTGCTTCTGCGTGCAGACGGTTGAAAATGTGTTGATCTTTCAAATTGCATTTCCCACAGATTGCTGCCAGGGACAATTCTCAAGTTCCCTTGGGTTCGTGAATGTGCGCTAATTGCGCCATGCACACAGGATTTCGGTTTGTCATCTCACCCGAAGGGCTTGGACTCAGGCCACCCATTACAATCTAAAAGCATGAGGTGGACAAAGCAATAACCCGCCCCATGCAAGAATCAAACTGCATATCCGGGATTTTCTCGCTCCATGGGTGAGTGTGTTGTCCACTGGGCTATCTCACGACAGTGCGGGTGAAAGGAAGGAAATCGAAATTAGGGCAGAGCGATGGGGAATGAGTGTATAATAATACCAATCGCCTTTTTCAAGTATCTGATGGTTGTGAGGTGTTTCTGTGTTTTCTTAACTAGCTCAACGAACGTTGATATTGATAACAGAATCCGACTTTATGTTGTACATACAAACAGGACTGAGCCA
>JADBJO010006696.1:15000-22500 GCA_016801955.1 Conus betulinus | reverse complement strand
TCAAATCACGGTCCCGCTCTGCGGCAGCATGATCGATTTGTAACCTCAATCGGAGTCGGACAAGGCTGCCCGCTCTCTCCCACCCTCTTCAGTATTTCCCTGGAAAGAACACTGCTTGATTCGCCATGATCACCGTTAGCATCGGTAGTGGAACGAAGTGGACCACTTAGATTTTTTTTCTGACAATATCTGTAACCTGACAGGTAAAGAAGAGAAGATGGTCGTTCTTGTTGAGGGCCCAGGCAAAAAGACCCAAATCATACTTTACCATTTTCAGGCCACTGAGAACGAAATAACAACGGTGGACCAGAAACTGGAAACTGTTAATGAGTTAGTGAGAGGATGCAAGCCCACTCTGAGGTATCCGACTTAAAAGTCCTGGCCTTAATGGGCGCAGACAATCGCATCATTTGCGAACTTAGAGACCACTTGACGTGAAGAGAAAAACGGTTTCAAAGACGTGAAGATCACAGGATCAGTACGTAAAGAGGACAGGATCAGTATTAAAGAGGACAGGATCAGTATGTAAAGAGGACAGGATCAGTATGTAAAGAGGACAGGATCAGTATGTAAACATCACAGGATCATCACAGGATCAGTATGTAAACATCACAGGATCAGTATGTAAACACCACAGGATCAGTATGCAAAGAGGACAGGATCGGTATGTAAGGATCACAGGATCAATATGTAAAAAGGACAAAGAGAACAGGATTAGTATGTAAAGATGACAGAATCAGTATGTAAAGAGGACAGGATCAGCACGTAAAGAGGACAGGATCAGTATCATTGACTTTTACAACCTGAAATTTCCTGTCGCACATTGAAGGCATTCACCATTTCGTGTAGGCCAGGGCGCGGACTGACCTGTCCTGCGGCAGCGCGCAGAATACCGTAGAGAACAGCAACATATTGAGAGATATTGTGCACGTCCGCGCGTGCGCACGAATGCGCGTGCGCGCACGCACGTGTGTATGTCTGGCGGGGGGAGGGGGTGGGTGTGAGGATGGGTGTAGGGTGTGTGGATGGGTGTGGGTGGATGAGTGGGTAGGTGTGGGTGTGTATGTCTGCGGGTGTGTGTGTGTGTGTGTGTGTGTGTGTGTACATTGAATGTAGTTGCGTCTCTGCATTGCTTGCATGGGCTTTCTTTTCTTTTCGGGGGTGGGGGGGCCTGAGGTGGTAGTAGTGGAAGATGGAGGCTGTTTATTTGGTCATATATATATATATATATACATGTGTGTGTGTGTGGGGTGGGTGTGTGTGTGTATTGAATGATAAATAAAGCTTGCTCTTATGTCTTAGATTGTAGAAATAGGGGGGTGATAAGTCTTCATATCTGCAGTGGTAGATAATTCTGCCTAACTGACAGTATGTGCTTGAGTGGGTGAATGGAGAATAATAAATGCTTCTCAAAATGAACCTTCAGCAAGCTTACAGTCTCCGAAGCAGGAGACAATCTCCAATGGGGAGGAAGCTCACTAACGTATAACTCCTGGTCAGATACCGGTATTTCGAAACCTGACTGTTTCTCTCCTCAGTGACCGCGGAAAGTGGTAATTTGACTCCTCTGGCTTTTCGGTTTTAAAAAAAATGCTATACCTGAAAAAGGCTGGTATGCAATACCATAGTATGTTTGTTGAGTTTTCAAAAAAACCAACCAAAGGTGCCACCTAAGAAGCAAAAGAAAATCATGAAAGAGCAAAACAAGCTACATATTCTTGTGAAAAGTAGAAAATATAATAAGATAACCTCTTAAGACACAAGTGCTGAGGGCCAGTTCTTGGAATGAATCCACAAGGGACTAAATTACAATAAACTAATAAATTCCAAGGATAAATACTGAGCACCATTCCAGCAACTTACAGAGCAGCTTGGTATTGCAATGACTGCAAGAAGTATTGAATGGTAAACAAAGCGTGCTCTCTTATGTCTTAGATTGTAGAAATAGGGGGGTGATAAGTCTTCATATCTGCAGTGGTAGATAATTCTGCCCTAACTGACAGTATGTGCTTGAGTGGGTGAATGGAGAATAATAAATGCTTCTCAAAATGAACCTTCAGCAAGCTTACAGTCTCCGAAGCAGGAGACAATCTCCAATGGGGAGGAAGCTCACTAACATATAACTCCTGGTCAGATACAACATATAACTCCTGGTCAGATACCGGTATTTCGAAACCTGATTGTTTGTCCTCAGTGACCGCGGAAAGTCGTAATTTCACTCCTCTGGCTTTTCGGTTTTAAAGAATGCTATACCTGAAAAAGGCTGGTGTGCAATACCGTAGTATGTTTTGTTGAGTTTTTCAAAAAAAAAACAACCAAAGGCGCCACCTAAGAAGCAAAAGAAAATCATGAAAGAGCAAAACAAGCTACATATTCTTGTGAAAAGTAGAAAATATAAAAAGATAATCTCTTAAGACACAAGTGCTGAGGGCCAGTTCTTGGAATGAATCCGCAAGGGACCGTTTTGCTCTTTCATGATTATATATATATATATATATATAGCTATGTGAATGTAAAAAAACAACAAGTTGTAAATTTGTCCCCAATATTTCGACCACCAGGGCCTTCCTCAAGGAGAATTTTATTCCATCTGAGAACAATTGTTTTTTAGTCACAAGCTTTTCCATGACTTTCATCATTCAACCAAGGCTCAAAAACTGCAAACCATCAGAAAAAAAAATCACATTCTACCTGACCGAGAACGGATAACTGCACGAAAGACCTGAAAATAGGGAACAAGACTGGGGCGGCATGAGGGGAGGGGGGAGGAGGAGGGGAGGGAGGGGCGGGGCGAAGGGGGGGGGGATGAACTGTACTCCTCTCTCTCTCTCTCTCTCTCTCTCTCTCTCTTGGGGGGGGGGGGGGGGGTAGTCCTCTCTCCTCTATCTCTATCCTTCTGCATCACCCCATCCACATAACAATCTAAACCAAACGCTACTAGTCCCCTGCCAGGAGACCCAGAGTCACGCCACTGGAACCCCTGCCACCAGTTCCGTCTCCTCCCTCCCTCCTCTCTCTCTCTCTCTCTCCTGGGGGGGGGACAAATTTGTTTCGATGTCCCTTCCTCTCTTCAGATCACGTGCCAATCCCCTGCTATTGACCTCAATTGTATATATATGTTTTGAATTGTGAGTGGCAGTTCAGTTGTGTTGTGTTGCACGTGTTGTGCAAGGGGGGCCCTGTAAAGGTTGTAAGGCTTTCTTTATTAGGTATTATTGTATGAGGGGTCCTATCAGGGTTGCTATTTTATATTTGTTGATAAAAATTTCCTTTTGTGCCTGCAACTGTCTACGATTTCAACTCTTGCGTTCAATGTTGCCATACTAGGTTTGCATAGAATCATCCACTTTTCTGTTATGCACAGATTACATCTTTTTGTTTTATTATTGTATGCTGCTGCTTTTCTGATTATTTTCCATGTAATTTTAAAATCTGTATTTGTTTTCTTGAGATCCCATACATGTTCACTTAACTCTGTTTGATGTTTGTATTTTTCATTCTTGAAAGATTGTTTGTGATTGGCGTACCTAGCTTTGAATTTGTTTTCTGTAATCCCTATGTATGTCTCTTTGCCGTTTTTCGTTGTCACAATGGCTTGGTATACGATGCTATCAGAGAGACACTGGTTGTTCAGAGGGCATTGTTCTTTGGTTGTGCAATTGCAAGTTTTCCGTTTGTCACCCTCGTTTTTGACATTGGTTTTCTTTTTGTTTGACGCATCAATTATTTTTTTAAGATTTGGCATACAAGAATAAGATAGTTTGACAGTGTTCCTATTGAACATTTTTAAAAGTTTATGGTCTTTCTGGAACAATTCTGTTAATATTTAAAGAATTCTTTGCCAATGTTGGTTTTCACCCTACCATCATATGGTGGGTTGTACCAGGTTATTTTCCTCTTTCTGTTCTTCTTCCTGCTTCCAGTGGTACCTTCAGGTTCCAGAGGAAGGGACCTCGAAAAAAAATTGTTATCCCAGCTTTTAAGATTTGCTTTTAATCATTATTTTAGCTGCTCCCACATGGTTGAGCACTTTTTCTAAAAAAAAGCCAGAAGATATACTATTGACTATATATATATATATATATATATATATATATATATATATATATATATATATACATATATATATATATACATATATATATATATATATATATATATATATAATTTCTTTGTTCTTGTTGCTGTCGTTGTTGTTCGTTTGTCCGTTTTGTTACCGCGTATTCCTGTCGACCACATGCCATGATACCCCCAACCCCGAGCCTGTTCCAGCGCCTGCCCAGTCCTGTCCAGTTTGGCCCAGATCTTGGACTTCTTTATTTCCTTCCCTTGTGGCACCGCACATGTTACATATCACCGACATTCCACATGATCTCTCAAGACATGCATTGTACACTACTATAAACGACATTCCACATGATCTCTCAAGACATGAATTGTGCACTTCTAGAAACGACATTCCACGTGATCTCTCAAGACATGAACCGTGCGCTGCTATGTTTGGATAAGGACTCTCCTGAGCAAGGCCAATGGGGGGAAACAAGGCAGACAAAGGTAAGTAACTGGAACAGAAGAAAAAGGAAAAAGTAACAAAACAAAACACAACAAAACGAAAGAAACAAGGTAGACATACAAAGAGAGCGACAGGAAAGAGAGAACAGCACAAATATATTTGATAATGACATTGCCCCACGACCCGGTATCCTTACGGGGAAGGGCGAGTTTTACCAGGAAAGATCAGACAAATAGGCAGTGTAGGCCAAAAAAAATGAATAAATAAAATGTTGTTTTTTTTTCAAAAATGAAAGAAAAACAGTAAGAAAGAAAGAAAGAAAAGCACCCCCAGCAGGTAAGCTGCTTACAGAGACATCAATAGATGGATCGTTCTCAGCTCACATCTCCATTTTTTTTCTCTCTGTCTTCTTTATCATTTCCTATCTAAATGCAAACACCGATGCCTCTGGTTCTGTCAAAGATCAGAACGTCCAGCCAGAGGGTGATGTAAGCGGGCATAAGTGGGCGTGTAAGCCCTTCTGACAGAAGGGAGTCGCATTCCCCCACGGCATCTTCCATTGGCGGGTCACATTACTTCGTTTAAGAAGAAGAAGAAGAAGAGAGAAGAAGAAGAAGAAGGAATTATGATGGCTGAAAACGACATCCGTTTCATCAGCGAGAAATCTGCGCTGTAAGCAGTGCGCCGTGTGTCTGTGTAATGTCTTTCACATTTTCTGGATTCAGTTCCACTCAGTTTGGATGGTGAGCGGGTGAAGGAGGGAAGGAAGGAAGGAAGGAAGGAAGGAGGGATGGTTGGGGGAGGCGGTTGGTTTTATGGAAGAAAGCACAGGACCACGGAGAAGGGAAGGGGGGGGGGGGGGGGGGGAGAAAAGATGGGGGAGGGGAAGACGGGGGTGGGGGGGGGGGGTAGGTTGGTGGAGAGAAGAGAATGTAAGTGTGGTTTATGGGCGGGTTTATAACTAAGAATGTTGTGTCCTTACATGTCTCAGTTTTTCTCTCTCTGGCATCGTTGTAGGGAGCCAGAGAGGGCTGTGGAGCGCAGGTACTGGTACAAGTCAAATTTGACCAGAGATGCTGTGTGTGTGTGTGTGTGTGTGTGTGTGTGTGTGTGTGTGTGTGTGTGTGTGTGTGTGTGTGTGTGTGTCTGCCTGCCTGCCTGCCTGCCTACCTGCCTGTTTGACTGTCTGTCCGTGTGTGTGCGTATATGTGTGTGTGTGTGTGTGTGTGTGTGTGTGTGTGTGTGTGTGTGTGTGTGTGTGTGTGTGCCTGCCTGCCTGCCTGTTTGTCTGTTTGTCTGTCTGTCTGTCTCTCTGTCTCTGTCTCTGTGTCTCTCTCTTTCTCTCTCTCTCTCTCACTCTATCCTCCTCCCCTCCCTCTCTCTCTCTCCCCTAAAACATCATTCGTCTACTGCACATAATAAGCACACACACACAAGGAAACTGAACTGGTTCCTTCATATCTTCTCCTTGCAGTGTTTAACCCACCTCCAGAAATGTACCTAGTAACGGTCACCGCCGTTTCATCTGATTCAGAATGACAGCACTTTCCGCACGAACAGGGAAATTGAATCAGTTTCCCTGGATCCTTACTCCCCGACCGTGGCCATTGTCAGTTTCAGGTTGCAAGAGTTGGCGTCAATGGATGTCCGTGGTGAATTTCTCAGGGTAGGTTACACCTGGATCGTCGGTTAATGGTTTGGGGGGATAACCAGGGTCTAAAAGCTTGTAGGTGTGTGTGTGTGTGTGTGTGTGTGTGTGTATGTGTGTGTGTGTGTGTGTGTGTGTGTGTGTGTGTGTGTGTGTGTGTGTGTTTTGTTTTGTTTTGTTTTGCTGTCCCATCTTCTGTGCCACTTCAAGGCAGCGCACACACGAGCCACTCACCCCCACCCCTGTCCACAGCCACAGCTCCAGCACCGGCAATCCACAAGGAGCAGTCAATGTCAAACCGTCAAGAAGCAACCCACCGGAGGAGACACTGTACTGCTGCTGAGTCATTTTGATGGTGTTCATTGGTACCTGTTCTGATCCAACATACGCAGGACACCATATACTAAGCCCCCTACTGACGACAATAATTGCTTTGTCGCGGAGCCGGCGTGGATGAGCTCTCTCTCTCTCTCTCTCTCTCTCTCTCTCTCTCTCTCTCTCTCTCTCTCTCTCTCTCTGTGTCTCTCTGGAGGGGGAGGGGCCCACCACGTCCATCCAAAACATTCCCCACGAATCTGCTGATTCCGGTGACCCTTGAAGGAATCACACCAAAAGCCACAGACATGGAGAAAGCTTTGTAACTGAAGTCACCATGAAAACATCGCATGAACGGTCCCTGAATTTGAGACCTTTTTTTTTTTTTAATGCTGATTGATGAGAATGAGGAGGATGAAGAGGATGCCACGGATTGCTAGCTCAGTCTGAGACTGCAAGACAGGTCTGTACTTCCTTTCATGATATACCCCGAGGTCATGCAGGCCCGTCCGTGACATACAGACCACTGCAGTACTGGCCACTCTCAAATACGCATTTATCTGGTGACGAAACTTGACTGTGTGGTCCCCAGTCTTCCCAACTTGAGCCCGTAGCAAACTCACCTCTGGTTAGAAGCCAGTTAGGGCAGAAAAAACCCACATGGCTCTGATGGGATTCGAACCCACGTCCTTCCCACAGCCTTCCCACCGGAAGTCCGCGATGTTAACTACATCACCACAGCGGCTTGTCTCTCCCCTCGTCTTTCCACCCCTCCTCAACCATTCAACCAACTCCCCTTTGGCAGTTCCCTTCGCTGTTTTGTTGAAAATAAACTTTTTGCTACATCAATTACTTTTTGCGGTTAAAAGAATCAATAAAATTTATCCATAAGCACGAATGCTAGGTGTATACCGCGTTACGTGTACATTATGAATTATTACAGTACATAGTGACACATTAACTATATTTGCATAGCTTGAACATCTTTAGCCTCTCCAATAAACGCGCTGTACCTGGAATATGG
>JADBJO010006696.1:0-2500 GCA_016801955.1 Conus betulinus | reverse complement strand
ACCTTTAGAGGATCAGAAATGATAGTATTGTCTAGAAATGTCTGGAATGTATAGAACGCCTAGAACTGATAATGTCTAGAAAACATTATGTGATCACTGCCCCTGGAAGGGCAAAACAGTAACTTTTTTTTTTCTTCTAAAAGAACGTCTTTGCTATGACAGGCACTCCATCATGCATCAAAGGTGTGTTACACGGACATTTAGAGAAGTAAATAATGGTAGAGCTAAAAAAAAAAAAAAAAAAAAAAAAAAAAAAAAACGTGTGACGCAGAGGAAAAAACTGTGAGAGAAAAAAAAAAGATCTAGTTGCAAACTGCAGGCGGAAGTCTAAACAAATCTGAAATAAATGTCAGCGAACCGCCCAGAGAAACGTAAGATTCAACGCCTGCCAACCTTGCGCTGAAGAGTGAAGAGATCGAAGCTAAGAACCAAATTCGTACACTTTCGTTGTCTGTGTCTTGCATGCCTGAAGAAGACCTAAGAGGTCGAAACGCGTCGTGTTTTGTCTGGTGACTCGTTTGTCCACGTTTCTCTTGGCGGTTTGCTCACATTTATTTTATTTTTTTTTTAATTTATTTTATCACATGAGTGGCACGAGACCAGACATAGTAGTCCACTCTCAGTCAACCAAGCAGCTGATCATGATCGAGCTCACGGTGCCATATGAGAACAGAATGGAGGCAGCTCAAATCTACAAGACTGAAAAGTATGCTGATCTGGCAAACAGCCTGAGGAGAGAAGGCTACCAGGTCAAAGTCCTCACTGCAGAAATTGGAGCCAGGGGGTTTGTAGGAAGTCTGCATACAGCCTCATGAAACAGCTCTCAGTTGCAGGGAGGGAAAAAACCCCAGAAGCCCTGAAGCAGCAGAGAGGTGTTCAAGCTGGATCAGGTCAAGGAAGAACACAAAAGTGAACTTCATAAGGCTTAACTTCCTACAAATATCAGTGGCTCAGTGGTTAGTGCGCGAGTCATTAAGTGGAAAATGAGCATGTCCAGAGGGGCATGGGTTCGAATCCCAGCCATGGCGCGTCCCCAAGATGGAAAAAAGGGGCAGCAGAGGGACATCCGGAGTCATGAACCGGGTGTGGCCCAACCCCCCTAGAGTGTCAGGAGATAAGGGCCGAACCCTTGCTTGAAGGGGGCTTCTCTTCTGAGGACTCTCTGCTGGCACGCTCTCCACAAGTTCCTTTCTACTAATATTTGTAGAGAGAAAAAAAAAAAAAAGAACCGTAGCTCATTCCATTTTTCCTTCGTGAGCAGTATCCAGATTTCTGTGCTTTCAACGAGAGTGAATACACTGCGAGAGAAAGACGGTCACTGTGATAACCAATCAGAAACCCCCTTACAAACTCCTTGAACAACAAAGGAAACGATCAGGCAAACGAACAGCTTTGCGTCGTCCTATGGAGATTCTGCGACAATGAAAATGAACACTTGGACGATTGTACTGAAATCACTACCTTTGAATCCGGCTTTGCCGGTTCCAGGACCCTGGTTCCGCCGTCCTCATCGCATCCCATCACAGCCCCTCCACCCCTCCCCAGGTAGCATCCACAATTTAGTTTCCATCCCCATGCTTCTTCTATGTTTTGCGACCGTGGCGACATCCAGAGAGAGAGAGAGAGAGAAGAGAGAGAGAGAGAGAGAGGAGAGAGGGAGAGAGAGAGGGAGAGAGAGGAGAGAGAGAGATTTTCCTCCCCCCCCCCCCCTTGCCGCCTCGTCTTCCCTCCCCTCCATCCTCCGCCCTCATTCCCTTACCCTCACTGCCTACCCACCACACCTTTTCCCCGCTATTGCCTACTTCTATTTTCTTTCCCGAAGTAGCGATTACACAATGGACATTCACAGAGCTTACCTACGGTGTGTTGAGTGTGTGGGTGTGGTGGTTTTTGTGGTGTGTGTGTGTGTGGTGTGTGGTGTGTGTGGAGGTGTGTGTGTGTCTAATGTGGTGTGTTGGTGCATGGTGTGTGTAGGTGTTGGTAAATGTATTGTCTTTGTGTTCGGTGTGTGTGTGCGTGGTTTGTGTGTGTGTGTGTAGTGTGGGGTGGAGTGGGTGTGTGTGTGTGGTGTGTGTGTTTGTGTGTGTGTGTGTGTGGTGTGTGTGGGGTGTTTGTTTGGGTGTGTGTGTGGTGGGGAGTGTGTGTGGGTCATCTAGTGGTGTGGTGTGTGCATTGTGTGTGTAGGTGTTTGTAAAGTAGGTCTTGTGGGCGTGTGTGTGGCATGTGTGTGTTGTGTGTGGTAGTGTGGTGTGTGTGTGAGCGTGTGTGTGTGGGTGGTGAGTGTGTGTGTGTGTGTGAGTGCAGTTGTGTTGTGTGGGTGTGTGTGTGTGTGTGTTGGTGTTGGCATATGTGTGTTGTGTGTGGGTGTATAGGGGTATGTCTGTGTGTGAGTCGTGTATGTGTTTGTATGTGTGTGTATGTGTGGTGGGGTGTGGTGTGGTGTGTGTGTGGTGTGTGTGGGGTGTGGTGGTGGAGTTGTGTGGTGGGTGTGTGCGCGCGC
>JADBJO010006695.1:112500-120000 GCA_016801955.1 Conus betulinus | reverse complement strand
CCACCTCCACCTCTGTCTTTCTCCATCCCATCTCCACCTCCTCTGCCTTTCGCCATCCACCTTCCATCATCTGTCTTTCTCCCATTCCACCTCCACCTCTGTCTTTCTCCATCCCACCACCACCTCTGTCTTTCCCCATCCCACCTCCACCTCTGTCTTTCCCCATCCCACCTCCACCTCTGTCTTTCCCCATCCCACCTTCCATTCTGTCTTTCTCCATTCCATCTCCACCTCTGTCTTTCGCCATCCCACCTTCCATCATCTGTCTTTCTCCATTCCACCACCACCTCTGTCTTTCCCCATTCCACCTCCACCTCTGTCTTTCCCCATCCCACCTCCACCTCTGTCTTTCCCCATCCCACCTCCACCTCTGTCTTTCCCCATCCCACCTCCACCTCTGTCTTTCCCCATCCCACCTCCACCTCTGTCTTTCCCCATTCCACCTCCACCTCTGATTTTCCCCCATTCCCACCTCCACCTCTTAACCCATTCATTTTAGTACGCTGCCTGGAGTCAAAAAGCAATTATATTAAGAGGGAGATCAACTGTCAGACATAAAAATGATCACACACACACACACACACACACACACACACACACACACACACACACACACACACACACACACAGAGAGAGAGAGAGAGAGAGAGAGAGAGAGAGAGAGAGAGAGAGAGAAGTCCTCAAACTTACATGCGGCCCAGGCGTTCGAATAAACTGGTGTGTGGCCTACGCTGTTGGTGTACCTCACTGGATTTACAACGGCTGACTGACGATCTGCGATAGGGGCGATAGGCTGTCGTGCTCTCCACTCGATTTACAACAGCACACCCGCAATACAGGATGTATGTCGATGAAAGCTGTGGCCTGTGCAATGTTGTCCCGAGGCTCGTCTCTACGTTGGCGTCCAAACCATGTGCTATATGATGTAAAGACGTGGCAGTTGTGAATCCGGACGTCAGAGAACACTACTTAAGAAGGAGGATTGTCATGATCTATGACGATTATAATGATATGTGACGAGGTCTGACGTACCGAATGGGAGATAGATGTAGCCATAGCGGAGCAGGAAGATAGACGTCTGCGTGGCGTACTGATAGGGAACAAACGGGTATAGGGCCAGATGGGTTTAAGTCTTGACAGGTACGGGATCAGGAGGATACCGGGTGGGACAGAGAAATAGGTGACCAAATAGGTGGGGAATGTACGGTAGACGGGTGGGACAAGAGAAATAGGTGACCAAATAGGTGGGGAAGGTACGGGTAGACGGGTGGGACGAGAGAAATAGGTGACCAAACAGGTGGCGAAGGTACGGGTAGACAGGTGAGGCAGAGAAATAGGTGACCAAACAGGTGGGGAAGGTACGGGTAGACGGGTGGGGCAGAGAAATAGGTGACCAAACAGGTGGGGAAGGTACGGATAGACGTGCACGTGCATGTGGTCACCTAACAGGGAAGTCAGGGAGCGCGCCAGTAGCACGTGCCGATAACAGCAGGTACGGTTAGAAGGGTAACGGAGCATACTGGCGTAGTGCATGTAGCTACTGGTCATAGGTAACTGGGGCAAATGAACATGAGGCATATTGGGCAGACATCTATTTTATGAACTGATGTATTGTTCTTAATTAACACAGTCTGACAAAAACTGTGTTTAAAATACACAAAAACGTGTGAGCGCGCCCGCGTGTGTGTGTGTGTGTGTGTGTGGGCGCGCGCGCGTGCGAGCGCGTGTGTATATGTGTTTTTGGTGTGTGTGTGCGACTGTGCATGTGTGTGTGTGTGTGTGTGTGTGTGTGTGTGTGCGCGCGCGCGCGCGCGCGCGCGCCTGTATGTGATTGAGCGCGAGTTGTGCGTGCGTGTGCGTGTGTGTGTGTGTGTGTGTGTGTGTGTGTGTGTTGTGTTTACGTACGATTTAGTTCATCATCTGGAGAGTTTACAGAGGATGACCAACGGACGGCCTGTCTGTTATCCAACCCAAAATAATGACGACAAAATGCTTACTGCACTGTCCGAAGTCACTGAAGTGAGCATGATATATTGATCCGCTGCCGTCAACTCCACGATCGGCTAGGCGGAGCCACCTACGCATGCTGTCCTGTACTTGGACCATAGCGGCCCAAACTGGACTCATAAGAGAGTCCAGCGTGGGCCTTTGTTCTTGGGCAGAGCGAGTCAGCTCAGAATAGTACCACTTATACTGGGTTTCCTTCTGAGTCTACTTGTGTTACCGTTGATTTGTAATGGTCGTTATTTTGACAGAGTTTTGCTGGGGACACCCGCTGCCCTTGGAATCTTTTACGTGAGCGAAGAACATGCGGCTCATGGGGATGTCGGTTTTTTCGTCCCTACTCCAAAGACTTCCGTCGACCCCTCTCCGCTTAACTCTGCCAGGCCTAGGGCACAGTATTACCACCATTGTTCCTCACTCCAATGTCGCCTGTATCCCACCGGACAAAGGACGCTACTAGAAAGATCGACAGATATTTCTTTTCTGTCGGAGGGTTCAAGCTTTCATAACTGCGCTCGTGTTTCTCTGTTTCACACAAAATGGGAAGACGGGTGATTCGGGACATAATAAGGGACACGACCATTTAAAGACACAATGACTGTTTGTTGATCCCGACCAAGGAAATGCGGCATGCATGTAACCTACCAATGTCACTCTGGAACCTACATAGCCCTCTGTGGCAACACTGACGCTCTGTCCGGTGATGTTTGGCACGCGTACTCGACGTGCTCTGTAGCTGCTCTCACTGGTTGTTTCCAGAAACAATATGGTGGTGATTGTCCTCAGACTCCATTGTTCATGCGTCTATGGGTATATAGGACTTCATTTGTCAGTTGCAACAACACACCACCATCCGATTATTGAAAGACTCGTATTCAACGTGACGTTGTCTTTGGATTTCTTCAATTAAAAAAAAATAAATAAATAAATAAAAAAAAGACTGATCGTCAATCAACACCGCGTGAGTTACTTCCCTTCTGACAAAAAGTTCAGCAGTGACAAACACCAAGCACAAACGTTTTAAACGCTAGCAAGCGTTAGCAAAGCGCTCTGCGTGGGACCCCCCCGGGCTGGCTTCCAAAGCGTTAATGATTGTCCTCAGTATAGCTGAAGGGGCTCAGCACAGGGAGACAACTCAAGGTAGAACGGGCCGAGGGAGAATTAGGACACGGTGGGAAAAGAACTGATGGGCACTTAAAAAGAAAGAAACACACACACACACACACACACACACACACACACACACACACTCACTCACTCACACACACACACACACACACACACACACACACACACATACACTTGTGTTGGCGGGCGATCAGTTTAGTCAAGTTAACAACCAGTCACCTGACACCCGCAGTAAGCAGAACTAAGCCTCCGGAAACAGACCCTACTCCCTAGCTGTTGATCTGGGGCTCTAACCAGCCACCGAGGTCAGCAACCCACATACTGTTGTAACCCAATCGCATGCCACCGACCTCTGCATTATACTGTCCACAGCAGGTGCAAACATCAGCTGTGAGACAGGTGTGTGTTTGTAGTTTACATGTGGTCTGAAAACCTCCACAGAAGGGAAAAGGAAAAAACTACTTGCCTTCAACTAGGCCCTCCTCTTATCGGTGTAACGTCTCCCCACTGCAAGATCAATTAGACACGTGGCGTATTCGTTCAAGTGGAGAAACTGGTGGTATACTGGTGTTGTATGGGGAGTGAAGGGTGAGGTAGCTTCTGAAAGGGTTGTTCAGAAGAAAAGGGGCACGGGGTGGGGGAGTAGGAAAAAATGGGAAAGGAACTAGTTTCTCATAACCTTGTCTGGAAAGACCAGCTAAAACGGAAGACAGGTGGAATTTTGGGGGTAGGAAAAAGACAGATGGCAAGGCAGATGGCAATTGGGGTAGGAGGAGGGCAGATGCGACAGACAAGAACTGAAGAAGTCACGATGACTACCACAGCTGAAGTATGGCGCAAAGGAACTCACACCAGAGGTTCAGCAGAAAGACAGTCAGCGACGGCACAAAGGAAACTCACACCAGAGGTTCAGCAGAAAGAGAGACAGCGCAAAGGAACTCACACGAGAGGTTAAGCAGAAAGAAGGACAGCGACGGCACAAAGGAACTCACACCAGAGGTTCAGCAGAAAGAGGGACAGCGCAAAGGAACTCACACGAGAGGTTAAGCAGAAAGAAGGACAGCGACGGCACAAAGGAACTCACACCAGAGGTTCAGCAGAAAGAGGGACAGCGCAAAGGAACTCACACGAGAGGTTAAGCAGAAAGAAGGACAGCGACGGCACAAAGGAACTCACACCAGAGGTTCAGCAGAAAGACGGGACAGCGACTGCGACTGCGCAAAGGAATTTACACCAGAGGTTCAGCAGAAAGACGGGACAGCGACTGCGCAAAGGAATTTACACCACAGTTCAGGTTCAGCAGAAAGACGGGACAGCGACTGCGCAAAGGAGTTTACACCAGAGGTTCAGCAGAAAGAAGGACAGCGACTGCACAATGGAATTTACACCAGAGGTTCAGCAGTAAGGACAGCGACGGCACAAAGGACACGTCACACAGATGTCATGAAGTAACACAGAACAGAAATACTGTCAAGGCATGCTCCGTAAACATGCACAACGACTGAAGAGCGGTGTTCAAAGGAGATACAGAACAGAGATATGGCAAAAGAGATGGAACAGTGATTCTACGGCCAAACACAGAAAAATACATTGCGGAAACTGAAACAGAAGGTAAGTATGTGAAAATAGATATAGGACAAAGATACTGTAACTAACACACACACACACACACACACACACACACACACACACACACACACACACACACACACATGCACAGGAGGACACACACAACAACACACATATATATATACGCGCGCGCGCGCACACACACACACACACACACACACACACACACACACACACACACACACACACACACACACACACGCAAGCACGCGTTCGCACGCGCGGGCGCGCTTACACGTTTTTGTGTAACTTAACGGCAACACAACCCGGTAAAGGAATCCCAAACAGACATGTTGCAGATACTGCACAGACACAGAATAAAGGCGCTGGAAATAGACTGGAAAAGATTTGTAGCAAAGACAGTTCGAACAGAACGGATGCATTATAGTCGACAACGAACGGACATGCTGCTAAAATAAAAAAAAAGCAGCAGAGGCACTGCAAAGTGACATCAGGACCGAGGATGCTGCAGACAGAGACCAGTGATCGCCACCGTTTTTCTCCTCCACCATCAGATGACAGCCATTTTCCTACATCATCAGATGCCAGCCATTTTCCTACACCATCAGATGACAGCCATTTCCATACATCATCAAATAACAGCTATTTCTCTACATCATCAGATGACAGCCATTTTCCTACACCATCAGATGACAGCCATTTTCCTACACCATCAGATGACAGCCATTTTCCTACATCATCAGATGCCAGCCATTTTCCTTCACCATCAGATGCCAGCCATTTTCCATACATCATCAGATGACAGCCATTTTCCTACATCATCAGATGACAGTCATTTTCCTACACCATCAGATGACAGCCATTTTCCTACACCATCAGATGACAGCCATTTTCCATACATAATCAGATGACAGCCATTTTCCTACACCATCAGATGACAGCCATTTTCCTACACCATCAGATGACAGCCATTTTCCTACATCATCAGATGACAGCCATTTTCCTACACCATCAGATGCCAGCCATTTTCCATACATCATCAGATGACAGCCATTTTCCTACATCATCAGATGACAGCCATTTTCCTACACCATCAGATGACAGCCATTTTCCTACACCATCAGATGACAGCCATTTTCCTACATCATCAGATGACAGCCATTTTCCTACACCATCAGATGACAGCCATTTTCCTACACCATCAGATGACAGCCATTTTCCTACACCATCAGATGACGGCCATTTTCCAGCACCATCAGATGACAGCCATTTTCCTACACCATCAGATGACAGCCATTTTCCTACACCATGCCATTTTCCTACACCATCAGATGACAGCCATTTTCCTACACCATCAGATGACAGCCATTTTCCTACACCATCAGATGACAGCCATTTTCTTATATCACCAGATGACAGCCATTTATCATCAAATGACAGCTATTTTCCTACACCATCAGATGACAGCCATTTCAATACGTCATCAGATGACAACCATTTTCCTGCATCATCAGATGTCAGTTGCTTTCCCACAGTTGTAAATGGCTGCTGCTGACTATTTCACACACAAAGGCCTCCTCCACCTTGAAATTATTGTCATAATTATTATTATTATCATCGTTATCACTATTATTATTATTATTATTATTATTATTATTATTATTACCATCATTACTATTATTATTGAAATTATTATTATTATTATCATTATATTGTTATTATTATTATTATCATCATTATTATTATCATTATTATTACAATTACTACTACTACTAACTATTATTATTATTGTCATCATGATCATTTCTACTATTATTATTATTATCATTATTATTATTATTACTTATACAGCGTCTAACCTCGGTCAAAAACCACGCTCCATGTACAATTCATGCCATCCAGTACACAAAGAGCTGCCTACTTGGACAGGGCCGACCAAAAGGCTGCCTGCACGTGCTATATTGAGCTGTTTCTCCCCATATCATTCAGCCCACACCAGTCATTTCACTTTTTTTTTTAATTCATTCTTTCGATTTTCTTTTTTCGCGCAGGATCCATGCTACGTGTAAAGTGCCATCCATACCGACGGCCAAACTGACCTCTTCCAGAAGTTTCTACGTGTGCGCAAGATAGTATGCGTGCGTTCACACGTGGGACCTCTGTTTATAAGTCTCGTTCGAAGCACATTTCGGGAAACACAGTCATAACCAATGCTTACTCCGAGGAAAAAAAAATCCCACTCTTCCGAAGCGGCCCGCGGAGACCCGAACCCGCAAACCAAGGATCACCAGTGTTCTACCAACTGAGCTACTCCGGCCAGTTCTTTCCCACTCCCATTACAAACACCACTCTCGCGCTTCGATCTCTCACTCAACTGCCGCCCTTTGAAAAACGCCTTGATATCCCATCATGCTAGGATTCGGCCTTAAAATAGACGTGAGAAACATATCCGGGTACTTATCCTAAAATTACACGAATTGCGTGGACATTGGTAGTAATACGTTCATGTTTATGTTTCGTAATCCGCTTATGCGTCGATGTGCCAGGACTTTTTGTTGTTTGTTTGTTTGTTTGTTTTTTTGTTTTTTGTGTTGTTTTGTTTTGCTTTTTTTTTTTAATAACTGGGACAGGAGGGAGTAGTGGGCTGGGATAGGCACATTCAGTGACCGAGGTCAAAATGGCATGTGCATAACTGGTGACCTTTTCCCAGCCCAGCGCTCAGCACTAAAACATTCGAGTAATCTCAACAGTAACCGGCTGAACTACGGTGAGTATTCT
>JADBJO010006695.1:102500-107500 GCA_016801955.1 Conus betulinus | reverse complement strand
GATTAACTGGATTCAGATTTTGAAGAAGGGAAAACGAAAAGGGAGAGAAGTCAAGAAAGAAAAGAAGGAATAATAAAGAAAGAAAGAAAAGAAAAAAAATGAAAAAAAAATGGAAAAAAAATTAAGAATTAAAGAAGAAATATACTGCTGTTACGCTTCGGTTAAAAGTAGATAAGAACAAAAATGTGGGAAAATGAATTAAAGAGAAAACGAAACGACAATGAATGAAAGAAGAAAGGGAAAAGAAAGAAAGAAAATGAAAGAACAGAAAAAGAAAGAACAAAAGAAAGAAAGAAAGAAAGAAGAAAGAAAGAAAGAAAGGACAGAAAGAAAGAAAAATGAAAGAAATGAAAGAAAAAGAAGAAAGAGGGGAAAAGAAAGAAAGAAAGACAGAAGGTGACAAGTAACAAAGAACGGGGGGCTGAAGAGAAAAACAGGCATTCCGTCTTCATGCTTCATTTCTTGCAGCACAATGAGGGCTGGGGTGTGGGGATGCGGTGGATGCGAGACCTAGGCTGAAGGGTAAAAAGAGTGGGGCGGGGGGGGGGGGGGGGGGGGGGGTGGGGGGGAAAAGGGGGGGGAGGCGGGGGATGAAAAAAAGAAAGGACAGAGAACAAAGTTTTTTTTTTGTTTTTTTGTTCTGGGGAATAGACCCACGGGTTTGGGGGGGGGGGGGGGTTGGGGGGGGGGGGGGGGGGGGATAGATACAGTGGATGGATGGGTGAGGGGGTGTGGGTGTAGATACACTGGGTGGGTGGGTGAGTGGGTGGGGTGTGAATGGTGGGGGTGGGGTGTAGTTGTGTTGTGGGTAGATACGCTATGTGTGTGTGTGTGTGGGGGGGTGTAGATACGGCGCGCGCGCGCGCGCGCGCGCGCGCGCGCGTGTGTGTGTGTGTGTGTGCGTGTGCGTGCGTGCGTGCGTGCGTGTGCGTGCGTGCGTGCGTGTGTGTATGTGTGTGTTTGTGTGTGTGTGTGTGTGTGTGTGTGTGTGTGTGTGTGTGTGTGTGTGTGTGTGTACGTACGCGCGCGCGCGCGTGCTCGCGCTCGCGTGTGTGTATGTATTGTATACAAATATGTCTGTTTTTGACAAATGACAACGATGAGATATAACAAGTGTATGATTGTGTGGTTAACAGTTTCTGCTCGTTAGGCTATCCCATATCACAGTAAATAATACAAACAATATAAAACTACAGAAAAGCCCAACACACATGCCTAATCATCTGATGGTATCTGCTGTCAGGACAGCACTGTTTTGTGCTATTTGTTTGTCTGTAAGATCGGAGCAAGACGTACTTGACGAAATGGACCTAACTGTTGTATACTGTATATGGCATCTACATTACGTTACTCTCTCTGTTTTATGTGTTTTGTATTTTTGCTGTTTTCCAGTCACGCTTCCGTCTGTATGATGATGATGATGATGATGATGATGATGATGGTGATGGTGATGATGATGACGATTATCATCATCAAACATTATTATCGTTATCACTGTTGTTGTTGCTCTTGTTATTTTTGTTATTGTTGTTGCTGTTCTTGTTATTTTTAATATCATGATTGTTGTTGTTGTTGTTGCGATCACAATGTTTATAACGTTGTGATCACAGTTTTCCAGTCGACAAAGTGTAGACAAGATGAAGAGGGAAACGCAAATCCCAATATCGCCATTGACCCAGAGTGGTTTTGAAGCGTCCAATTTCAGAACAGCAGGCTGTCCATCAGGTCTGAAAGAAAAACCCATTCCCTCCTCCCGCTCTCACCAAGCAAGGTTGAGCACACCACGCGAACCGCCTCTTTCCACCCTCCTTCTGTCATTACGTCCCCCCTCCTTTCCCCCTCCTGCCCCCCCCCCCCCCCCCCATTCCTACCCCTCCCCCCACCAACACACACACAACACCACACACACACACACCTTCTTCCATTCCTCGATCCTACCTTACCCCCTTCCCCCCCCCCCCCCCCCCCCCCCCCCCCCCCTTCCCTCCTTTCCTGCCACCACCACTCGCCTTTTCCTATCTCTGTGCTGGTCCGCTTAAACAGTGTCAACGAACAACACAATCGCGATAAAATCACTCATGTGTGCAACTGCCACAGACGACTGCGCGGGTTAAATGGACAGGTAAGGGAACGTTTGCTAGAGAGAGAGAGAGAGAGAGAATGCCGCCAGGTCATAGTACTACGTGGGCCCGGTTCCAACAGGCTTGCTCTGGGATCCACTGGCGCTGGAACCTAACGGAGTCAACGTTTTCAAGCGCGATTCCGAGACGTCTCAGTACCACTGCGTCCCAACGCTGGGCCCCATCGGAACAGGGCCTTAATAGAACTGGGACACAGAGGGGTCACCCGCCGTCACAGCTCTTCCATCTGCTTCCAGGCCCCAGCGGCCTGAAGGAGACGAAGCGGGCGGTGGAGTGTGTGTGTGTGTGTGTGGGGGGGGGGGGGTGGGGCGCATATGGATGAGTGGGGGGGGAGGAGCACAAGAAGTCCACTGACCGCCTTCCAAAAAATTCGGGGACAAAGAGATATGAAAGAAAGAAAGGACAAGAAAGAAGAAAGGAATAAAGAAAGAGAGAAAAAAATAGGTGGGGGGGGGGGGGGCGGGGTGTCTGGAGCAAGGGGATATGCAAAAAAAAAAGAAAAAAGAAAGAAAAAAAAGGTATAAAGAAAGAGAAAAAAAAAAAAAGGGGGGGGGGTCTGGATCAAAAGGATACACAAAGACAGAAAGAAGGGTAAAAGAAGGAATAGAGGAAAAAAAAAAAGGGGGGGGGGGGGAGGGTCGAGAGCAAAGGAATACACAGAAACAGAAAGAAATAAAGAGAAAAAAAAAAAAAAAGAAAGAAAGAAAGAAAGAGGAAGAAAAAAGCGGGGGAAATTTTTACAACACTCGGTGATTAGTTTGGTTCTTTCTCCGCGTGGAAGATGAACGTGCCACCCACACACACACAGCTCCCCTTACCCCCTTCCCCCCCCCCCCCCCCCCCCCCCACACACCACACACACACACACACACACACACACACCACACACACCACCGCTTTTAACAAAAACTTGGAAACGAGGGCTGTCTGCTTACCGATCTGATGAGAACTGGAAGATAACAGTACCTCCCCCCCTCCAACGCCTCCCTTCAGGAAAATTGGACATACTATGAGGGCTGCTGCTGCCCTCCCTATCGCGGTCGCCGCCCTCCCTCTCCCGTCCCACCACTCGTTGATGAAAGTTCCCCCCATCCTCTCCCCATATGCAAATTGGGAAATGCTTCCTTCATCTCTTCAGCACCACCCAACTCCCACCTCACTCCCACGTTTATAAAAAAAAAAAAAAAATGGAGATATCTGTATGCCTGGGTAAAGGCTGCAGTGATGGTTTTGCGAAATGCTCCAGGTCAGACTGTCCCGCGCCCCCCCCTCCCCCTTCCCCCCCTATGCCTCACCCTCCAATGATCTTCCAACGCCACAAATCCCATTAGTTCAGCAAGTTCCCTCCCGTCCAGCCAAGCTATCGATGTCATCAGCAAAACGGAGGTTGTTGATTGTCCTGACTCTATTGCTCACTGTTCAAAGATGGTGTTCTTGTGCATCAGTCATGACTCTTTCCAGAAAGATGTTGAAGAGGGTAGGAGAGAGTAGACAGCCCTGCCTGATATCAGCAGTTGTGGGAAACAAATCGCTTAGGCTGCCATCAAAAAAGACTGTGTTGGTGTTTTCTCCCTTAAATCTGCTTTTTGACCTTAAAATGGTTCCTGTCAACGTTCCTTCCTCTTGGTTACCCATATGCCTGCTTGCCGGAGCCTGTACAATGCTTTCGTATAGTCAATGAAACCTTTGTATATACCCTGCCGGTGCTGTAGATGATTATAAGTGATTCAGAGGTTGAAGTTTTGTACCGTGGTGCTTCTTCCAGCTCAGGAATCTGCTTTTTCTTCAGTAAGAATCTCTCTGCTTGTGGTCTTAGTCTCACGTCAAAACTCACTACTCACGCTTTACTTTACTGGAGTGGCTGATGAGGCTGATCATACAATGATTCTGACGTGGCTGGAGACTACCTGTTCTTCAGAGTGTGATGACCGAGGACTGGGTGCTTGGTACTGCCATTCTCCAGATCTTGTTGCAGATCATTTTCAGAATTCTGGTGGCTTCTTCCCACCAAGCTATTATGAACTCTGCAGATGCACAGCTGACTTTCCGGTCTAGCGTTTAAAGTTACTTGTTCTTCAGTGAGACATTTTCTGACTTGTTTTGATTGGTAATGACTCGTCCTCGTTTACTAGTCGTCAGCTGTGTCACTGTCTGGCACGCTGTTTCGCTATATTTTTTATTCAGGCTGTTTTCTATGTTTGTGCGTTGTTCACCTACCTGGACTTCCATTACTTTATTCACAGTCTTTTTGGTGTAAATTGTTCATTTTTGAGTACTTTTTGTCTCCTTCTTCTCTGTTTTTATTGTCGATGTCATTCTGCTTCACTGAACCGTCTGTCTGGCTCTTTTCGCTGTTCAGCTCTCTCCTTTTGTCGCATGGGCCAATGATATCTGCGGTGACCAATGGCTCGCGTGTTTGCACGATGCCTGCAAAGAACCTCATTTGCAGTGTCTATCGTCGCTGTATATAGACTTTCCCATTCAATTTCTAAAGCTGCACCGTTGCCACCCAGGACAGCCAGTGGTGCCAGTCTTCTCCCGGTCATTGTCTGAACGTGACCACCCAAGACAGCCAGTGGTGCCAGTCTTCTCCCGGTCATTGTCTGAACGTGGTCACGTCCCAGGACAGCCAGTGGTGTCTCCCACCACCTACTATCATGTCCGTCATGCCCCTTATCACAAACTATCATGTCCGTCATGCCCCTTACCACCTACTATCATGTCCGTCATGCCCCTTACCACCTACTATCATGTCCGTCATGCCCCTTACCACCTACTATCATGTCCGTCATGCCCCTTACCACCTACTATCATATCCATCATGCCCCTTACCACAAACTATCATATCCGTCATGCCCC
>JADBJO010006695.1:95000-97500 GCA_016801955.1 Conus betulinus | reverse complement strand
CTCTCTTTCGTGCGCACACACACAGACACACACACACACACACACGCACGCACGCACGCACGCACGCACACCACACACACACACACACACACACACACACACACACACACACACACACACGCATGCACGCACGCACGCACGCACGCACACACACACACACACACACACACACACACACACACACACACACACACACACACACACACACACACACACACACACTCGCGTCTGCACGCAAAACCACACTCATATACCCTCTCTCTCTCTCTCTCTCTCTCTCTCTCTCTCTCTCTCTCTCTCTCTCTCTCTCTCTCTCTCTCATAAGTTCATTGTCAATTGCATGGTCCGGTTGAATCAAGGCGTTAATGCGACCGGTGATTTTTCACAGAGTCTTTAGAGATACACTGATTTCGTGCTGGTGGCAGGAATGAAATTTCATATGGATAACAGCGAGAGATTTATCTCTTACACGTCCTTTTACACCGTACCTGATGTTAAAAACCTATCTACAGCTAAATCTGGACAGGCATTTCAAGTACATAACGACCAGATTCAGGCTTGGGATTTTTTTTTTAATTTTCGAGCATTATTTCCGTCATCATTCTCGTGGCGAAGCAGATTTAATATGCCCACTTTCCAGATAAGATACAGGAAATGAAGTGTATTTTGTACTGTGCATTTTGTACTGTGTTGGCCTGTGTGGCACAAATTAAAAGCTCAGTATATACCGTTGAGGTTTGATCATTTCCCAAGTCAGTTTAGACTCGCACTTCTTTCTGGCATGTACTCATAAGCAAACAGTTAAAACGTTGTCAGTTTATTTATTCAAAGCATTCAAGATGCGATCACCTATTCTCCCATAAAATAGTATTTCGAATAAGTGTTCGTTAAGCTGTGTGCCTCTCTAAATGGTGATTACCGAGTGCCTCTAAATGGTGATGACTGAGTGCCCTAAAATGGTGATGACTGCGTGCCTCTAAATGGTGATGACTGAGTGCCCCTAAATGGTGATGACTGAGTGCCTCTAAATGGTGATGTCTGTGTGCCTCTAAATGACGATGACTGAGTGCCCCCTTATGGTGATGACTGAGTGCCCCTAAATGTTGATGACTGAGTGCCCTTCTAAATGGTGATGACTGAGTGTCCCTAAATGGTGATGACTGTGTGCCTTCTAAATGGTGATGACGGAGTGCCCTTCTAAATTGTGATGACTGTGTGCCCTTCTAAAAGGTGAAGACTTTTGTGCCCCAAAATGGTGATGACTGAGTGCCCCTAAATGGTGATGACTGAGTGCCCTTCTAAATGGTGATGACTGAGTGCCCTAAATGGTGATGACTGAGTGCCCTTCTAAATGGTTATGACCGTGTGCCCTTCTAAATTGTGATGACTGAGTGCCCCTAAATGGTGATGACTGAGTGCCCCTAAATGGTGATGACTGAGTGCCCCCTAAATGGTGATGACTGAGTGCTCCTAAATGGTGATGACTGAGTGCCCCCTAAATGGTGATGACTGAGTGCTCCCTAAATGGTGATGACTGAGTGCCCCTAAATGGTGATGACTGAGTGCTCCCTAAATGGTGATGACTGAGTGCCTCTAAATGGTGATGACTGAGTGCCCCTAAATGGTGATGACTGAGTGCCCCCCTAAATGGTGATGACTGAGTGCCCCTAAATGGTGATGACTGAGTGCTCCCTAAATGGTGATGACTGAGTGCCTCTAAATGGTGATGACTGAGTGCCCCTAAATGGTGATGACTGAGTGCTCCCTAAATGGTGATGACTGAGTGCTCCCTAAATGGTGATGACTGAGTGCCCCTAAATGTTGATGACTGAGTGCCCCCCTAAATGGTGATGACTGAGTGCCCCCCTAAATGGTGATGACTGAGTGCCCCTAAATGGTGATGACTGAGTGCCCCCCTAAATGGTGATGACTGAGTGCCCCCCTAAATGGTGATGACTGGGTGCCCCTAAATGTTGTTGACTGAGTGCGCCTAACTTAAAGCTGTGACGCCCACATTTCATTGAAGTTCGACCTGTAAATGTCACTGGGTCTGACAAGCTACTCTGGTTCGACGGAGCATGTCACGAGTCAAAGGTGGCGTGATCGTGCTATTGACGAGAGGCCCAGTGGGACACGGTCTTCCCCAGACTTGAAGTCTGTAGGGGACCCGGTGGCTGTAGACGTCATGGGTGATTAAATTTTACGTTCTATTAGCTCGAAGTTCTACAGAACGCTTTGATTCCAGATCAAAGGACATACCTGAAAAGCGGCACACCTCTAAACTGCAGGCTGACGTAGGATAGGCGAAATGAGCTCTTGACGATTCACAACCAATGGTGAGGAAATTACATTTCGTTTGAATCATGTTCCCCAACCACACACACACACACACACACACACACCAGAGTGTGTGTTGGGGGGAAGGGGGGGGGCGGGCGCGTGCGTGCGTGCGTGTGTGTGTGTGTGTGTGTGTGTGTGTGTGTGTCCATGATAAACGTTA
>JADBJO010006695.1:40000-85000 GCA_016801955.1 Conus betulinus | reverse complement strand
TGCTAGATTTCTTTCTGGGGACTGCGCTCAGATCGCTTCCCTTTAATTGCGTGTCGTTGAGAGGCGTTGGAAAAGCGCGGGGGACGAGAGGGGCGGAGTGGGTGGAGAGAGAGAGAGAGAGAGAGAGAGGGGGGGGGAGAGAGAGAGAGAGAGAGAGAGAGAGAGAGAGAGAGAGAGAGAGAGAAGTGCACAAATCAAAACGGGGCCTGGATTAGATCCGAACCTTGTGTTCACTTCATGTTGTGTCAATGCAATGACCAGATCTATTCATTATACCGGGACCTTGTCTGAGAATTCATTTCTTCAAGAGACTGATATCTGAATTGAAAATTGCGGATATCATTTACATATGTTGTGTAAATAATGTGTGTGCACGCACGGGCGCGCGCGCACACACAGACACACACACACACTGACATGCACGCACTAACGCACTCACAAATGCACACTCTCGTGTACGCGAACACACACACACGCACGCACACACACACACACACACACACACACACACACACACACACAACACACGCACGCACGCACGCACGCACGCACGCACGCACACACACACACACACTGACATGCACACACTAACGCATTCACAGATGCACACACACACACACACACACACACACACAGACACACACACACACACACACACACACTGACATGCACACACTAACGCATTCACAGATGCACACTCCCACGCTCGCGAACACACACACACACACACACACACACACACACACACACACACACACACACACATACACACACAAGCGCGCGCGCTCTCTCTCAAAGTTTCTCTCCTCTTCTTCCGCCTCATCCTCTGTGGCTTGTTTTTCAGGCCTGGCGTTATATTTTTCTTTGGCTGATACATTACACTACGGTGGCCTGACGGTCCTGTTCTGTGGCTGACACATTACACTACGGTGGCCTGACGGTCCTGTTCTGTGGCTGACACATTACACTACGGTGGTTTGGTGGTCCTGTTCTGTGGCTGATACATTACACTACGGTGGTTTGGTGGTCCTGTTCTGTGGCTGATACATTGCACTACGGTGGCCTGACGGTCCTGTTCTGTGGCTGACACATTACACTACGGTGGCCTGATGGTCCTGTTCTGTGGCTGATACATTACACTATGGTGGCTTGGTGGTCCTGTTCTGTGGCCGATACATTACACTACGGTGGCTTGGTGGTCCTGTTCTGTGGCTGATACATTACACTACGGTGCCCTGACGGTCCTGTTCTGTGGCTAATACATTACACTACGGTGGCCTGACGGTTCTGTTCTGTGGCTGAAACATTACACTGCGGTGTCCTGATGGTCCTGTTCTGTGGTTGGTTGATACATTACACTACGGTGGCTTGGTGGTCCTGTTCTGTGGCTGATACATTACACTACGGCGGCTTGATTGTCCTGTTCTTTGGCTGATACATTACACTATGGTGGCTTGATGGTCCTGTTCTGTGGCTGATACATTACACTACGGTGGCTTGGTGGTCCTGTCCTGTGGCTGATACATTACACTACGGTGGTTTGGTGGTCCTGTCCTGTGGCTGATACAATACACTACGGTGGCTTGATGGTCCTGTTTTTTGCCGTTTCCGTTCGTTGTCTTTTCGTCCACCCGTCGTATGAGTAGCCGCTGGTCTGGTGCAGAGTAGGCCACTTCCTCACGACGTATGGTTCAGCTCTTCAACTACAGTACCATTCATCATCTGCATTACCATTCAACAGCTGCAGTATTGTTCGTCATCTGTAGATTAGCTTCCCTCTACAGACTTGCTTTTCTGGGTCGTTTTGTGCATACCTCACCTTCCTCCAAAGATTACCTCCATCTACTGACTTCATAACAGCCCCCCACCTCTTCAACAAGTCAGAAAGGTAAAGAATTTTTCGGCTCCTTTATAAGGGATTCTACTGCATCATAATAAATGCAAAAGCGCACGTGTGTTTGTAAGAGAGAGAGAGAGAGAGAGAGAGAGAGAGAGAGAGAGATTCAGAGAACCACTGGATGGTTGAGCGCCCCTGCAGGTATGCTGGCTGCTGTTGTGTTAAATGGTATCCCTGCTGTCTGGAAGATTTATGATAGTGATTTTCTGCCGCCATTTTAAGTGTAGTAGTGTCCATCTGTACCATGTGCTGTCTTTTGTCTGCCTTTGTGGCCAATTCTCTTTTGTTGTTGAGATTCTTTTTCGCTTTTTTTTCCCTATCATATTAATTTATAACATGCCAGGTTTTCTGTGGCAGAGATTCTTTTGCAATTTCTTTTCCTTAATCACAATCTACTGTGTGCCTTTTTTTTCTTTAAGAGATTCTTTTACACCTTTTCCTCTCATCATAACGTACTTGCCAAATTCTTGGTTTCTTGTTATTTTTTTTTTTGTTGTTGTTGTTGTTGTTGTTTTTTTTTTTTTTTTTCTGGCTGTAAAGATATTTTATGCAGTTTTTTTTCTCTCTGATCACAGTTCATACCATGCCAAGTTAAAAAAAAAAAATTTCTTTTACATTTTCCTTTGATCACAATAAACAACGTGCCATTTCTTTTATTTGCTATTTTACACCGTTCTTTTTTAATCTAATCACAATTCAAAATGTACCGGGGGGGGGGGGGGGGGGGGGTGGTCTCCATATGTTTTCCTTTTTAGAGAATCTTTTACTGTTTTTTATCAATTCCTTTATACTTTTCTTTTCATGTAGTTAAAATTTACAATGTGCCGGCTCTTTTTTTTTCCCCATTTTTGCTTTTAGTTTTGTTTGTAAACTGGCAACTAGAAGGGAGACCTTGTACAGTGTCCCAGAGTGGACACTTGCTGTCCATTAGCAGGGAGACCTTGTACACTTGTGTCCCAGAGTGGACACTTGCTGTCCATTAGCAGGGAGACTACGTACAGTGTCCCAGAGTGGACACTTGCTGTCCATTATGGAGACCATGTACAGTGTCCCAGAGTGGACACTTGCTGTCCATTATGCAGTCTATTTGGCAATATAGCCCCTTTGCCTTTTTTTTCACTTAAAATCCTTTTCCCATTGATTTCTTTTCTTGTACTCCTTTTCGTAATTTGGGAGTAAAGAATTCAGTAGAATGTTAGCGCTGTCCGCATGGCGTCATCCAATCCACTTTTGTGTGGGGTGTCAACGGTTGAACTGCCACGTTACTAACTGATGTGTACAAGTATGTAGATCGTCTTGGTAGGTTGAGTCTTTCTACGACATGGGATCCGTTCTCCCTACATGTTGACAGCCCTACAACAGCCTCGACTACCTGTGTGGCCTGCTGGGCTATCATACTAGAACTGTTCGTACTTAACTGAATAGATGAGCATGGGCAAGTCTGGTATAAGGAGCAAGATGAAAGATGAACACTTCGAGTATGAGATTGGAAAGTTATGTTCATTTTCAATTGGTGGGCATTTGCACGTGGTTTTTGATTGCTAGGCATATGTGTTCATGTGTGCGTGCAGAGATGCCTTATGCGCGTGCATGTGAGATTACACATCATTTACACATAAAATGGTTGAGTTCAGGATCATTTATTCATTAACAAAAAACAGTTTCAAGAAAAAGTATAACCGACAAAAAGAAACAAAGAAAAAATGTTCCTCTTAAACTTACTGTCCACGTCAAAATTCGAAATCAGCTCCCAATAAAGTAAAAACACAAACAAGCCAACACATAAAAGATTAAACCAAACTAAATCAAAGACACACAAACACGTCATACGAATCAACTGGTTTTCATAAATATAATTATCTACATCTTACAATCATGAGCATTTCATTTTCATAGCTTGGCGAGTCACACAGTTTTTAATGATAATAGGAAAAGTTAATGCTTTGTAGATAATCCATCAATACAAGAAAATACATTCAATACTTTGGATGGTTTTCATTTTTATATGAGCTGTTATCATTTTCATACTTAAACAAAAGCCATATAAACAATGCTACAAACACAGGACTGATGGAGGGTTTTTTTTTTTCAAAATAGTCTAGAAATCTTCTAAATCAGAAAAAAAAAAAAAAAAACTAAATTACCCAAACCAATAAACTCATCTCATCTGGCCTAGATGATCACATACTAAGCACTTTTCAAAAAGCAATCAAAAAAAAATAAAATGAATAAAATAAAGTAGTATTTTTTTTCTTTGAATGACAGATAAAACATAAATAGTTCCAAACAACAGACATCATGACAATAAAAAAAAAGAAAGAAAAGTATCATTCTCAGTCTCACGATGAAGTTAGCACCTAATGTTGGTGCCCGTGATGACTTCATGTCCCAACTAGAGGTGTCAACAGATTCATGTTGGTGCCCGTGATGACTTCATGTGCCAACTAGAGTGTCAACAGATTCATGTTGGTGCCTGTGATGACTTCATGTCCAAACTAGAGGTGTCAACAGATTCATGTTGGTACCCGTGATGACTTTGGTGCCTGTGATGTCCCAACTAGAGGTGTCAACAGATTCATGTTGGTGCCTGTGATGACTTCATGTCCAACTAGAGGTGTCCAACAGATTCATGTTGGTGCCTGTGATGACTTCATGTGCCAACTAGGGGTGTCAACAGATTCATGGGACGGTAAGAGGGAAAGGTAACTAAAAACTGATTCTGCCTCTTACAACCGTTGTCAGTTGAAGAAATCACTGATTTGCATACTCAGATTGCAAACTGATGATGATGAGCTATAAGTTCTCTCTTCACTGAAGCCTATGATCCACCGCCAGCTTTGCAGAACTTCCACAGGCTAAAAAAAAAAGTACTCTTTCTTGAAGTCTGAAAGATCTTTTTCACAAAGAAGGGAAACAACCAGCCAAACACTCTCACTGGTGCTCAAGTGAAAGAGACTGCTGGGCCTGCTGCACTTGGAAGCTTTTCAAACTGGCTCTGAAATCAATTTCAGCAGTCTCTTAGTCCAACATTTATCTTATTTATTTTCAAACCAATATAAACTTGAATATCCTTGCTATGTGGAATTAAAGTATTCACTTAAGAATTGACGATGCAAATTCAGGTCAACCAGCCGCAAATGATTTCCATCAACATAGAGTTTGTCACACACTGATTTCTATTACTGGAGAACTTTCATACATTTACTTCCGTTTGTGTAAACTTGAAAAGTTTCCAAAACTTGAGAGATCCTTTATCTCCATGACACTAGAACTGGTGAGAATTGTGAACCACAACAGCCTTGGATTACAAACCAAAAAATCAGCAATGAAGAATAAAGACCAAGGATTGCCAAGACTGCAAACTAGACAAAACAGGTTGGCAACATATAAGTCTCATTAAGAATGAACTTTAGCAGTTCCTACTGCCAGTAGAGGTGCCATCTGTATTCAATGAGAACAAATACACTGATTATCCCCCAAAGTGTCACAGCAGCAGTGCAGAATCTCCTAATATGGGTGGCCTCTTGGAGACCTTGCACTGATAATCCTAGTGGATTACTAGTTGCTAAGACTGCAACAAGCCAGGCCAAGCTTGGGTGTGGCAGTGTCTTACCCTCATGTCTGTACTTCTTAGGGCTTCACCCACTGTTCAAAGCTCCTGCAAAAGATGGACCATGCAAGACAGAAAAACCACAGTCTTGAGTAAAAATGACAAAAAACATTATTTACATATATACAGCATATACAACAATTCATATATCTCTTAACTACTTGCATTCTAAGAGCAATAAGACATTCTGCTCAATGTACAGCACCCACATTACAAAATATACATTGGTCAGTGGCGAAGTGGTTAGTACCATGGACTTCCAGCTGAGAGGTCATGTGTTCGATTCCCATACAGCCTATTTGTGGGATTTTTCTACTCCAACCGGTTCTTACCCACAGCTGAGTATGTTATGGAATCAATCAGGAAGACTGGGAGCACATACCTGTGTTGCATCCACTTAGTGACAGTGTTGCTCTAATCATTAGGAGACCAACACTGCAGGTGTCTGTATCTTTCAAACCTGGTTAACATCAGGATATGCTATGAAAGTAAGCGTAGAGTCATGCAGTCTCAGATCTGAATGGAAATACTTTTCATCATCTTCATCATCCTCATCCTTATTGATCAGCATGGAAAAAAAAAATCAAATTCTTCAGCCTTTCATGCCCTGCTCTCATGGTGACCTCAGTTTTGATTTTGTCTCCACATCTGTGCCGTTGGTGAGGTTCTGCCAGGGTCACCGGTATCGGCGACTGTCCGTACCTGGTGACATCCTCTGGAGGGAGAGCTCACTCATGTTGGCTTTACAACAAGCAATTATTTTTGTCAGCAGGGAGCTTAGAAGAAGAAGCTGTGCCCTTTACCAAAGCTTTAGATTGCTGGTGCAACTTCTTCAGAAAAAATAAAAAAGTAACGGAAGTAGGTACATCGACTAGATGCGCCCACTTGCCACACTCTCAGCAGCTGATATCAGACCACTGTTAGGAACTACGGTCAGCATTAGCGGGAACTTGCAGTAACAAAATGACATACTTTCTGTGGGAGTTCACTGCACTTCTGTTTTAACTGACTGTGCCAAGTTCTAACAGCCACTCAGCACTGACTTTACTCATTAACAAATCACAATCAAATCAGTTCATCATGCCTCTTAAGAAGTACCGGTTTCTTTGGGCCCTGACACGCCAAAACATCTAAAGCTGTCTTCTATACCCCCAAAACAACAAATCCCTGTTAATGCATTCAGCCTAGTACCCAATGCACTGAATATAACCGAAACCTTCAATCCATGGCACCCGCTTTTCAAACAAAATTTTGATTTACATTTATACAATGCATACTGAAATGCAATAGAAATCTTCAATCCACGGCACATGCTTTTCAGCAAAAATTTTAAATTTCCATTTATACAGTAATTTCCCTCAAAATGAACTCAAGTCAGAGTTCATTTGGATTAAAACTATAATGGAAGTAGAAAATGAAATTTTTCAGTGAAAAACAAATGTCCACGTGTGTGTGTGTGTGTGTGTGTGTGTGTGTGTGTGTGTGTGTGTGCGTGTTTCTTTCACATTTCAGTACACATTAACAACCAGACACATGGACCAACAGTTCAAAAAACAGCATGCACACATCCTACAGGACTGCCAACTGCAGGCTACCTTGCAAAAAGCATGTGGCCAGACGGAACAACGATGTGCTGATGTTGTGGCCTCATGATCTCTTGGCAGGATAGCTGAGTCCACCTCACAGTCCAGACTTTGAATGTGACCACGGACAAGAAGAAACAAGATTCTCTTTTTCCATGTGAAGGGTACATACAAGATCAGAGGGGACAGAACCAACATTCCAGTATTTACATAACCATTTCTTTTACATACACCCCTTAATGCACAATGTTACAATGCCTTCTCTAAAACAGAGCAAGTAAAGCCATCTGGTTTCGTATCTTGAAGCCCTGCAGTCTATTACTGTACCTACTGGATTCAATACTTCCAGTTCTCTTCTATATTTTTCACACACTGCCAATTCTTTGAGTCTCTGAACAAACCCAAATTCTTAAGTCAGACAATATCATAAAAACCAGTCACACATGTAACAGGCACTCTTCGAAACACAAGAAAACACCTTGTCTTCAAAATCTGTCTTCAACTGATAGGTAGAAATCACAGAATACAAATCAGGCAAAAATTTGGTTCCAACATTTAGAGCATGTACACAACCATTTGGTTAAAAAAGTGTGTTCTGCCTCATCATCAAATTTATGACTCATTCCAGTCGACAGTGAAAAAAAATCTGAAGATGCCCGGAATTTGGATGCCATCCATCCTATGCCATTCCAAGCACATTAGCTTAAAGAAAAAAAAACAACAAAAAAAAGCACAACTTCTCAAAAGTGACGTCCACAGAAAGCCTCAAGACATGGACCTTAAATCAGAAAAAGTATCAAGTGGGAGGGAAATTTTGAGACAAAAGACAAAACTTTTCCGGGAAAAAAGTCTTTGGAGGGAATGACTAATAACCCCGTCTACTCCAAAGCCACATATGTACTACTTGTTCCATGGACCAGTTCTACAAGCAACTCCTGTAGTAAATTTTAGGATGTGACACTAAAACACTTATAACTTATTTGTAATAGTGTCTTTGTTCTTCAGCCATCTGTAAAGCAAATATGCTAAATAAGAATAAACCGTATTCATACAGAACTTCAGTACGGGAACACATGTACCTGGTCTACAGTGGAAATAAGGATGGAACGAGTTATCTTGTACCTGTAAAAATGTAACAAGAGGGGGGAGGGGGGGGGGATGAAAGTAAGAACAATACGGAGGATATGAGACAAGAGTGTGGGGACACAGGACAATAGGGAAAGACAAGGCACAGCATAACATCACTAATCACTTCCCATGGAGTCTTCCTCCACTGCACAGCCCGGATGTGGCCTCTGCAGTGAGATGGGCATCACAAAAAACAAAAAAAATCAATCAAGAGTGAAGTCATGTTGTTATACCCTCTGGCCAATACAGAACATCACCAAATAACAATAGTCAAGTCATAACCATCCTATGCAAAGCCAGTAGAAAGCAAACAAACAAAATAAAAAAAAAAAAAAAGCACACATATATCAACAAAATATGAATTCATACACATGCACACACACACACACACACACACACACACACACACACACACACATACATACCCAAACACACCCTTGCACATAGCCTGACACAACATGCAACATCTTACAATCTCTTTAAAGTGAACAGAGAAGAGGAGAGAAGAAGCGGGGGGGAGGTTTGCACAGGAGGGAAGGGAAGGACAGGTGGTGACTGGGGGAGGGAAAAGGAGTCAAGAGGGAGAAGGGGACAGGAGTACTCCAACAGGGGTGTTCCGTGGTCACATCGATACACAACAGAAAACCGAATCCACCTAAAGAACAGAATGAAATGATAACCATCAACAACAACAGACCTCTCATTACAGACCTGTACAAGCCTATTTTCCAACTTAAATCATGTTAATGCACACGTCATCAAGTGCAGCAAATCACATTCATCATATGCTTGCATTCACATGTGCACACACACACAGACACACACATTCAATTGTTCACAGTGATATATGGGTCCTACCTTTTGATACCTGAATCGACAGAAGCACATCGCTTCCAGTGGTCCCCCACATTTCAGACAGCAAAATAAACATACAGGAAGAAAGACAGATTAAAAGAATTGATGAATGAGCATACCAAATGAGATGGCTTTTGCAGCTCCTTTCTCACAAAAACAGGTAAAGGACCTAGAATCAACGTCAGGAACCAAGCTACAGCAGAAGGGACAGACACACACAATGAAATTAAAACAACAAGCATAGGGATTAAAACAAATTAAAAAAAAAAAAAAAAAAAATCCAACTGAAAAAAGACCACAAAAAAGCCCCAACAAAACAGAGTAAAAGAAAATAAGATTGAACAGCCCAAAAGACAAGCAAACTATTCCTAATTATGGAACACAAAAAATGCAGGCATCTCTGTTGCTAACGAATAATTCTTTTTTTTTTTTTTTTTTAATTAAAAAGATGGAGGAAAACTCACCACAGTATGCAGCAAGAGGCACATGACAACTCGGCCCTTCCATCATGTGTCATCACCCCCTACCCAATGGACTTCAGCTTCCTTTCACTGGGGCACGCCTGGGCTTGGCTGTTCCCCTAACACACCTTTAGCCAGTTCTTTGATCAGTTTCTTTTACATTTCCTGTGCAACGCTCTTACATTTCCTATGCACCCCACTTCCTATGCCATCTCTCCATGACCAGCTCCTATGCCATCTCTCCATGACCAGCTGAAAGAAAATAGAGAAAATCTACCATAAAGTGAATAATACGTGTGTGTTAATAATATTTTTACCACAGTAATAATATTTTTACCACAGTAAAACTCTTTAGCGCAAAGAAAGGGAGGATGGAAGAGAGTGGGGAGTGAGTCAGTGAGAGAGAGAGAGAGAGAGAGGGGGGGGGGGGGCAGAATGGGGAAAATAGGCAAAATCAACAATGCACCTGCCAAGGGTTAGGAATTGACAGAAGCCCAGACCTGTGGTTTGAATCTAGCATCAGACTTTTTTCTCTTTCTCCACTTCTGCACTTGGGACTAAACAAAGGTCTGATACTATTTTGTGTGTGTGTGTGTGTGTGTGTGTGTGTGTGTGTGTGTGTTGTGTGTGTGTTTTGGGGGAAGGGGGAAAGTCGATAAACCAAACACAACAGATGAAAAAGAACCCACAGCAACATGGAAGCTGTTTTTCTGACCTAATTCTGAACAAAAGTCCACTTTGGAGGGTAAACAAAATTATAGGCAGACAGAAAAAATGAACAAAAAATATACAGGTAAGGCCATATCAAGGTGGAGTTCGCTCTCTAGGAAGAGCAGCCTGAATCCCAAACAGACATCAGTTATGACAAAATCTCTTGACTGAAGACCTGCTGCTGCCTACCTCGCCGTACACTTTCTCCTACCTCTCTACAAAAGTCCCAGAAGAGAAATTGGGGACAAAACATTTCAGTCAAAAAGAAAAAAAAAAAAAAACCTGCTTGAATACTGACCCAACACTTGTGAAACCCCACCGTTGGCAGCATTCACAATGACAAGACTATCCACCAACACGTGTATGACTGTGCAAGCTGCAGCTCCTTCAGAAACCAAGTGTTGTTTGTGTATAACCATTCTGATTGGTCAATTGATATGACACATACTGTTCACACTCAATTTACATGCTTGGAAGGGAAAACTGTTGACGATGAGCTTGTGAGTCAGACCCTGCGTTCTTAGTTTAACTGTTTAATAAACATGACGAAAACTACATATCATACAAAGTATGCCCACACAGACAAAACACAAAAGCATGATTAACTCATACAGTAAAAAGATCACAACAAAAAGAGTGCCATTAATTCACAGCACTCGGAAGAGGCTCTGGCCTTGACAGTCACAACATTGTCAGTTCCCACAACCAAAGATCTCCCATCTGTAGCTTATACGATATCTGTCCCTTCTCCTACAACTTCAGTGACTTGATCATTGTAGGAAGAACCTCCAATTCCCCCTTCCTACACCTGAGGCAGTTCACTTGTTGGTGTTCATTTGGAACTGAACAACTGTCTGTTTTTTTCTTTTCTTCTTTAAATACGTTTGTGTATATATTCCCTAGCTAACAGCACTTTGGGTTTCACTGGTACAGACACATCCTCTAGTAAACTCCTGGCTGTTGCACGCATTTCACTGGCAGAGAGAACTGAAAATATGACCCTTTCTTTTTTTCATTACTGACGTTGAAAGCAGCTACACTTCATCTCCTGGGCGTTGACCATGGTCTCTGGCCTAAAGGGTCAACTGGTGTGGAACAAGGACAACATGGGCCTGGCCGCGGACAGAACATGCTCATTCATGTCTGCTCCACACTCACAGATCAAATACAGGACAGTGGTCTGATCAGACAGCACTGAGTGGTGCTGTTCAGAGACTCGCTAGCTCACTGATCCTGCGCACTGACGGAGGGGATGTGCAGTCGCCTGTAAACTGGTCTGTACAACATGCTATTTGACTGGTTACTTGTCCACTGATGGGCAGTCAAACAGTCTGAATCTGTACCAGATGTCAGATTATGCTGCATTGAGTCACTTGAGTTTCTGATGCATTAGACCAAAATCGTGTCATTTGGTCGTTGTACTTCTCATGAAAAACATGTCAGTTGGGCGTTTGTACTCCTCATGTATAAACAATGTGGCGTTGTACTCCCCATGTATAAACAATGTCCTTTAGCGATTGTTCTCTTTATGAATAAACCGTATCATTTAGTTGTTGTACCTCCCATGAATAAACCACATGACATTTGAGGAATAAACCATGAACTTCCCAGGAATAAAAACCATGTCACTGTTCAGACAAAAGGCATAAACACGAAACAACCACATTTGGAACTCAACAAATATTTATCACACACAGAAGATATGACAGGAACAGCAACCACTGTACAGTTTGGGAACCGATCAACATACAGACAGGAGGAAGGAGAGCAACATATGACAGGAACAGCAACCACTGTACAGTTTGGGAAACGACTAACATACACTATACAGGCAGGAGGAAGGATGGTACAGACAACCCCTGAGACAAAGAGAGAGGACCATGACTTTGCTGTGCCCACCTGTGGGGGGACCACACGCTCAACTTCCAGCGCAAAAAAAAAAAGTCTTCCACTGAATGCCCGAACAGAGTTCCGCCACACCATATCATAACAATAATGGCTAAACAACAAGACCCATGAAAATAAAATGTACACAAAAAGCAAGTCCAACCTTTCCCACCAAAATCATGCAGTCTATGCATCATTTCTCAGTGAAACCGTCTTCTCATCATTAAAGCAAAAAAAGGAGAGGTGGAGGGGGCTTCGAGTGGTGGCAGTTACCTTCACTATATTACAACGACCCTGGTTTGTCTCTGGGAAGGAATTGGGGGGATGGGGGGTGGAGGGGGGGGGGCTGGTTCATTTTTATTTAAGAACCTGGGATCAACCAAAAGGACTCAGCAGCAGTATAATGTCTACGCTGGTGGGTGACCCTATCATGATCAAATACTGATGGCTCTCTGTGGACTGTTGGTGCACAGCTGCAAAAAGTACAAATGTAATGGACTCCATTTTCATGCTAGGGTATATTTAAACTGGGCAATTGTCAATGGGTTCAGAATGATACGATTTTTCCACACTAGCTGTATTCAACAAAAACCAGAAGGGCGTTTGGAAGAGTGCTGATCCCCTTCAAGGTCAAACTGAGCCTGGTTCCACTCTTTGATCTGCAGCACAATGCAGTGGGCTTGTGGTTATTGGTTCACCCTGCATCTTTGCATGAAGTGTCATCACAGTGAGGTCAGCAGTTGTTTTGCATGATCTTGCTGAGTGGATTCGCCCCGTGATCCCATCCCACCAAACTGTAATGCTTTTGTCTTTGGGTCACACTGCATGGACAGCTTCTGAGCGATATTACCAACACACACAGAAACCTCACCTGGGAATATGTGCTTTATTTTGTCAGCAACGAGCGCAGTTATGCATAAGGGGGCTCCTTTTCGACAGGCTCAAGTAAAAGCATATCCTTGATGAGTTCATTGTCTAAACTCATACACCTAGATGACATTTCTGTGTATGGAACCGGCTGACTTGATAAACAGAACTATTTCATGACCATTCAGAAGTTGAGTACAAGTTCTCCTCATCTACCTCTTCTGTCATTTTTAAAGTGTGATGATTTAATTACAGGAGTATACTATTGGGAAGGTACAGATAAGGAGGAGGTCCCTGAAACCACACTAACTTGCGGCACACAGTATGGCAAGTCACCTCAGGCTCCCATGGAGACAGCTGCAGAAAAGGAGGTGAGTGGCTGGGGCAGGCCAGTCTCTCAGCCATCTTCGTACTGCACTGGTCACAAACAGTCAGACAGAGCTTACTTTTTGGTGGTGGCTTGGACCAAAGTGACCAATTTTTGACAAGATAAATACACCAGCCTACAATGAAAAATCAATTCAAACTGTCCTGTACACACAATGGGTAATGGCTGGCAGTTCTGCTGGAGCCGACACCGCAGTGGGATCAGCCTTGGAGAGGCTGTGGGGGAGAGGACCATAGGAATGAGCCGTGTCAGAGAAACGCACAGCAAATGGGGCAAAGGCAACAATAAAAATTGTAAGTTTTCATCCCCATTTTTCCCCCTGCATTTCAACCTGTGGGATTCAATCTCCACCTGAGTTGGAACCTAAAGCTCAAATCTTAATCCAAACCTAAACCCACCTTCTAATCATCTTCGCTTTTTTCAGCCATGGAAGGGGGGGGGGGGGGACTTTGCATCCCATTCTGTGAGCCTGAAACTAGCAACCTATTTCGGATCCTGAAGCTAGCTGCCCACCTTGGATCCTACTACATACTTTGGATCCTAAAGCTAACTAGATACCTCATAGATTAACCCTAACTTTGGTCATCACAACATCCAATATCAATGAACAGCGTCCCTCCGTGGGCAAACTGACAAACTGTGCCCTCTCAATTTCTGGACCCAAAAACAGACATGTACAGTAATTACACAAGAAAAATTTTTCAAGATTTATAATGAAAGCCTTGTTACACCCAATGCCACTACCTTATTTTAGGTACTTTACAAGTAACAAAGATTTTAGGTACTTTACAAGTAACAAAGATGTTGATGATAATGTGAGTACTTTACAAGTAACAAAGATGTTGATGATAATGTGTTTACTTTATCAATGAATAATTATGGATGCAAATATTCCATTCACTCTCAGATAATGATGCTGTATACAATGACAAATCCAAACTCGCATACCTCCATACACTGCGCAGCCCCAGACAAGGGAGATAACTATACTCAAAAAAGCCAAGATTGTTTTCATGCAGGAAACTACTAATTACCATCATCAAGAAAACAGTGAAGTTACAGTTTTCACTTGAACATTCTAACACCTGCTCCAAGCCCATAGATATGGTTGAAAGGAGTATTGCTGGCTCCTGAATGACGGAAAGATCCAGCGGAGCGCTAATGGGATGGCAAAGTGTGACAGAGAGACAATAAAAAAAAAAAAAGCAGATTGAAGCATATTCTAATCATTTACCCCTCAAATGAGGGATGGAAAGGGAGGATGCATTAGATCAGAGGGGAGCACAAGGTCATGACGCCACTTGTAAACAGCAAATTCAACCAGAGACAGCAAACTGGCTACAGCTTGCATTCAGTGTGACATGGTATAGTATACGAGACAAAAACATTTCGTTTTATGTTAAAATGGTTATTTTCAATGGTTTTGATATGTTCAGGAATCATTTCTGAGTCAAAAGACAGAAAAAAAAAAAAAAGCATGACCCGAACAGGCTATGAGCACTGATAACTGCTAATTATGGCAATATTTACGGCTTTGGCACTGTGCCATTATGTGAAACAATCCTTTAAAGGCCTTAAGTGTGCACAACGCTACTAACACGGCTGTTTCTGTATAACAGTTACCCATTGTTATGAATCACAATTGTCTATTGTCATGAATCATAATCATCTGTTTTCTCAATCATGTTCATCTGCTGTCAAGAACAGACTATCTGTTTCTAATGAGTTTCAACATTCACCATGCTCATGGTGATCACACTGACTGCCACAACAAAGTGAAAAACAGGAATGCAAGTCGTTACGAAACAACATCAGCCATTATTACTTTTTCCACATGAAAAATAACTATCATTACAGCTTTCTGGGAGAAAAAAAAAAAAATACAGTATCATAGACTTTTGAAACAACACCATTAAATTCCCTCTGATGTACTTTTTTTCTATTTTTAATTGTATTTTCTATCATCTGACTTTCATGTTAAAGGGAGGGGAGGAGGGGGAAGGAGATTCACTTTCACCTGTCATCATACAACAGAGCCAAGGGTATAAAAAGGCTTTCCAACACAAAGCACTTTGACACTTGAATCATCAGCATAGTTTGCCACAAGTTCATGCCCTCTTACCAGTTCTTTGTTCACAATTCAGGGCCTGTAGTTTCTGCCATTGTTCCCATGCATTGGCATGTTGTAGGAAAAACCATGCACATCCAGATGTACTGTTATGCATGCGAGTTGGCTAGCTACAAATGACAGACTGCAGATAATCAATGCTGTTCTTCTGGCTTGTCAACAATACCTATGGGAAGGCACCCACAAACTGCCTAACAACAAATTAAGACATCCCTTTCGGTGACTTCAGTTTCCACATCTTGTAGAGTGATAGACATTGTGGCACTCGTTAGAGGGGAACCACTCAGTGACACAGGCTCCACAACAAAGCAATCGTTGTCGTCACTTTGGGGCTTAAAAGATGGTGGCCTGTGTATGTTGGGTCAAATGAGGCACCACTGAACACCGATAAAATGACAAGGTGGCAGTGCAGCATGTCTTCTGGTGGGATGCCTCATGGTGACTTGGTACTGACTGATCCCCGAGGACTGATGGTGCTGGACCTGCGACAGGACAAACCTTGGTGCGGCTGTGTTTTTGGGGGATCTGGAATAAACAGCTTGGTAAATAACATCGCAAGGGGGCGCACAGAAGTTAAGACAGTTAAAAACAACAAACAAATTAAACCTACGCTCTAGAATGAATGGCTTGCCATAAGATTCTCACTCACACACATGCAGTCAACACAGAATTTACTCACACACAGCTTTGATACTTCCATCCACATGCATCCCTGGTAAGAAAACACATGTTCCACGGACTGCTGCATACAATTCATGATGTTAGTTTGTTGGCCACAAACACAACACATGATACTCTTAAAGACAGGCAATTCAAATATAAGATACTGAGAGAGGTGTCAGTGCATATAATCCATGCCTCTACAGACACCACTTACTGCTATACATGAAGAGTGATAAACCACCAACAGTAAACCACCATCCACAGCCATGCTGACCGGCCAGCTATTTAGGTTTGATGTTGTGGAAGAACCAGTCCACCTTGGTGGTCCACGAGTCACCATAAGCATTCTTGAGCTGCTCCAGGAAGTAGGCCAGCGCCTTCTCATCTGTCTTCTCCACCGCCAGTGTCTTGCGGATGTAGCCGATGTCATCCAGGGACTGGAGTTCGGAGATGCCGCACTGAAGCATCATGGTAAAAGAGGGTGATGATCAGGTGGGAGTGCTTGCGCAGCACAAGGTATGCCCGACAACACAGCTCTTGAAACCTGAAGAGTACAGAGCGCCAGGTGTTATTATCATGACCTGGGGAGTACAAGGCACCAGGTGTTATTATCGTGGCCTGGGAAGTACAGGGCACCAGGTGTTATTATCATGACCTGGGGAGTACAAGGTGCCAGGTGTTATTGTCATGACCTGGGGAGTACAGGGTGCCAGGTGTTATTATTGTGACCTGGGGAGTACAGGGTGCCAGGTGTTATTATTGTGACCTGGGGAGTACAGGGTGCCAGGTGTTATTATTGTGACCTGGGGAGTACAGGGTGCCAGGGTGTTATTATTGTGACCTGGGGAGTACAGGGTGCCAGGTGTTATTGTCATGACTTGGGGAGTACAAGGTGCCAGGTGTTACTGTCATGACCTGGGGAGTACAGGGTGCCAGGTGTTATTATTGTGACCTGGGAGTACAGGGTGCCAGGTGTTATTATTGTGACCTGGGGAGTATAAGGTGCCAGGTGTTATTGTCATGACCTGGGGAGTACAGGGTGCCAGGTGTTATTATTGTGGCCTGGGAGTACAGGGTGCCAGGTGTTATTATTGTGACCTGGGAGTACAAGGTGCCAGGTGTTATTGTCACCTGACCTGGGGGTGTTAGTACAGGGTGCCAGGTGTTATTGTCATGACCTGGGGAGTACAGGGTGCCAGGTGTTATTATTGTGACCTGGGGAGTACAGGGTGCCAGGTGTTATTTGTCATGACCTGGGGAGTACAAGGTGCCAGGTGTTATTGTCATGACCTGGGGAGTACAGGGTGCCAGGTGTTATTACTGTGGCCTGGGGAGTACAGGGTGCCAGGTGTTATTATTGTGACCTGGGGAGTACAAGGTGCCAGGTGTTATTGTCATGACCTGGGGAGTACAGCGTGCCAGGTGTTATTGTCATGACCTGGGGAGTACAGGGTGCCAGGTGTTTTTGTCATGACCTGGGGAGTACAAGGTGCCAGGTGTTATTATCATGACCTGGGGAGTACAGGGTGCCAGGTGTTATTATCATGACCTGGGGAGTACAAGGTGCCAGGTGTTATTGTCATGACCTGGGGAGTACAGCGTGCCAGGTGTTATTGTCATGACCTGGGGAGTACAAGGTGCCAGGTGTTATTATTGTGACCTGGGGAGTACAGGGTGCTAGGTGTTATTATCGTGACCTGGGGAGTACAGGGTGCCAGGTGTTATTATCATGACCTGGGGAGTACAAGGTGCCAGGTGTTATTGTCATGACCTGGGAGTACAAGGTGCCAGGTGTTATTATTGTGACCTGGGGAGTACAGGGTGCCAGGTGTTATTATTGTGACCTGGGGAGTACAAGGTGCCAGGTGTTATTATTGTGACCTGGGGAGTACAAGGTGCCAGTTATTATCATGACCTGGGGAGTACAAGGTGCCAGGTGTTATTATTGTGACCTGGGGAGTACAGGGTGCCAGGTGTTACTGTCATGACCTGGGGAGTACAAGGTGCCAGGTGTAGTATTGTGACCTGTGGAGTACAGGGTGCCCGGGGAGTACAGGGTGCCGGGTGTTATCATCATGACCTGTGGAGTACAGGACGCCAGATGTTAGTATTGTGGCCTGGGGAGAACAAGGTGCCAGGTATTATTATCATGACCTGGGGAGTACAGGGCACCAGGTGTTAGTATCATGACCTGGGGAGTACAGGGCACCAGGTGTTAGTATCATGACCTGGGGAGTACAGGGCACCAGGTGTTTAGTATCATGACCTGGGGAGTACAGGGCGCCAGGTGTAGCATTGTGACCTGGGGAGTACAGGGCACAGGGTGTTAGTATCGTGACCCCCACACCCAACCACAGAAAACATTGCTTAAACACAACCATCAGAAGGGCCCTCAAGAGAATGCACTGTCTGTCTGGCAAGGTCTAACAGACCTTGGACCTGCCCTCTGAACTTGATCACACCAAACTTTAACAGGTTCACCCTTGGGTCACAGTCCATCTGTCCAGCAAGTCCCATTCAAACCAGTTTACAACTTCACAGATACACAAACACAGAGATGGCTGAAAACCAAGGCTCGTTGCTGAAGTTCGCATCACCACCATCTTCATGACAAAGTACTCCAATGACACCCTTTATGGTTACTGTTTTGCTAAGCACACTGATCAGCCTCGTGTTAGCCACCCACTAGTGTTCCGTGCCTGCTCCACAGCTGAAGTTCACTGACCATCCCATCATCATTACATGATGACCTCAGGCCCAGTTAGTTCAGTGACTGTTGCAGCATGAAAACAACATACCAACTTCTGGGGCAGTTTGGACCTGGCCAACAACCCCTCCTCACTCTACCCCCTCCATTCAAACCCACAGTTTATAATACAGCTCCAACTGACCATCGGTCATCCTTTGTTGTCCAGTCTCTCACGGAACCATAGTTCAGACGCCTGGTCTCTGTCCCCCTTTCATTCTTTGTGATGAAGTCTCTTGTGTCTCCCTGATTTTTCAATCTTCTCTGTTGTCTTCTCTCTGTGTATGTATGTGTGTGTGTGTTGTGGCTTCTGCATTGTGGATGTACACTGCCTGTACTGACAGCTTTGATTGTCATCACCAGTGCCTTCCTCTTGCAGCTCCCTCAATTTTGTGTGTGTGTGTGTGTGTGTGTGTGTGTGTGTGTGTGTGTCTGCACGCATGCACCAGTGGTTGTGTGCATACATGCATGTTTGCATGCATGCGTACATGTGTGTATGGTTGTGGAGTGTGTGTGATCATGGCATGTGTATCAATAGCACATAGCATCTTATTGTACATGGCACAATGCAAATGAACACACACATATTTCTTTGCAAACACACACATACACACACACACACATTCATACACACACACACACACTCCCCAACATCCAGCCCCCTCCACCACACTTACTGTTTGAATCCTGCCTGTTTGGCCGGGTTGTCAGAGCCCTTGGCAATGACCTGCATGAAGTCTTCAGTCAGCACAAAGGGCACGCGCTCCCGGTTGATGCCCAGTTTCTTCTTCTTGTGGTTCAGGAAGTGGCCAAAGTCGATGTGGAACACCTACACCAACAGCCACAACAACGTCATCTCCTTTTCAACACTGAATTAGGGGAGGAAATGATAATAATCACACAACAGCACACTTAGAAGCATACAACTTTATTCTTTTGACAAACATTCAGCCTACCCATCCTACTCCACTTGAATACTGATCCCTATTCCATCCTCCCAAATGGCCCAACGTTCTCTTCCCATCTGGGGTGTGTAGGAAGTGTGGAACCTTTGACAATAGCCATCTTTGCAAAAGTTGCTGCGATTATGAGTCTGCTTCAAGTGCCTTTGAAACATTAGAAAAAACCATTTTAAATATTTGTGCCGAGTGTGACAATGAGTGTCAGTGATAAATGACTATCCATTCAGTATGATTGTAGAAAGTTTAACAGCTGAATCACTGCTGGGTCAATGAAACAGAAAGCTATATACAGACGCACTTGCTATGAATTCAGTGGCAGTGTCTAAGGTAGACCAGTTGGCTTCGCAATTAGCGACAGTTTCTGCTTTCACTGACAGGGGGGTCAAAAGTCACAATGATCACTTTAAAATATAACACAAAAAAAAAACAGACACATTCACAGCCAGCTACATCCACTAACAGATTTTTTTTTCAAACCTTCGGTAGGATTTTGATGCAAAATGGGAATATCACCACTAAAAGTAGTTTAACGGTATACTTCCCTGTTAAAACAAAACCTTATCCATATTTGGCATGGAACACTACCACAATAACAGGATCCCCCACCCCTCTCCCCCGAAAAACCAAGATGAGAATCAGGGAGCTAACTTGGGCCACCACACCCAATCAGGCAATAAGTGTGATCACCATCAGCAAATTCACTTCACTGCCCCACAGTCACACACAGTTCAGTGTGATCACCATCAGCAAGTTCACTACTGCCCCATAGTCACACACAGTTCAGTGTGATCACCATGACTGCCCCCATAGTCACACAGAGTTCAGTGTGATCACCATGACTGCCCCATAGTCACACACAGTTCAGTGTGATCACCATCAGCAAGTTCACTTCACTGCCCCCCAGTCACACACAGTTCAGTGTGATCACCATCAGCAAGTTCACTTCACTGCCCCACAGTCACACACAGTTCAGTGTGATCACCATCAGCAAGTTCACTTCACTGCCCCACAGACACACACAGTTCAGTGTCACTTCACCGCCTCATAGTCACACATAGTTCAGTGTGAATCATCGCTTGAGATTCCTCCATCAGGAGGCAGAAGAACATACTATCCTTACCTGCCCCTCCTCAGTCACCATGATGTTCTCTGGGTGTCGGTCACCAATGCCCAGAACAAAGGTGGCTACACAGTAGCCAGCACAAGATCTGGTGAAGGAATCAATCGCGCTTCCTCATACCTAAAACATCAACACACACCAGTGATAAAACATCAACACACATCAATGATAAAACATCAATATACATCAGTGATAAAACATCAGCACACATCAATGATAAAAAATCAACACACACCGATGATTAAACATCAACAAGACAAGCAATAAAACATCAGCACACACCACAGATAACACATCAACCCGCACCACAGATCAAATATCAACACACACACTGTAGATGAAACATTAACACACGCCACAGATAAAAAGGATTTTTTTTTTTTTAATATTGTAAGTAGTTTTACCATATACTTGCGTGTCCAAACATCTGCCATATCTCAACCAGGCATGGATCCAGGCCATACATCATGATTTCCATACAAAATTAAGCAGGGAGCTAGTCCTTCCCTTAAACCATCAGGCCCAACAGAACTAGTCTCCCTTTGTGAGTACACTTCATCACACCATGAGTGACTTCATTCAGTTTTCACCCCTTTTCTGCCATGCAGGGAGGAGGGAAGGTGCCCTAGCGTTTGGCTACCTTAAGAAGTAAAAGGAATTTCACTACTAAAAGTAGATTTATGATATGCTTACCTGTCCAAACAAATGCCTTCTTTCCCACTAGGTGTAGAACAACACCACACATCACGATTCCCACACAATGATAAACATGGAGAGCAGGGAGCTAGCTCTTCCCCTTTCACCATCAGGCCAACAGGAGTAGTCACCCCAAGTGAGTCCAAACTCAATTCACCCTGATGGCTCGGATTCAGTTTTCACCCCTTTTCCACACTGCAGGAAGGCAAGAGTGGGTCCTAGTGTTTGGACAGTTAAGTATATCATAACACTACCTTTAGTGGCAAAATTCCTTCTCCTGATACTTACCTGTCCAAGCGAATGCCTAAATACTGAAAAGAATAGTGGGAATTCTCACCTGAAAAACTGATCCAATTCTCACTCAAATATGCACAATAGGCAGAGGTTACACACACTGAGAACACGTGTTAAGTCTAGCTGTCTGCATGAAAAGGCCAAATATAGAGACGATAATGGCTGTGAGTCACAAGATGACAGCAATACAAAGGGTGTACTACAAACACTGAATGTCATAAATGGACCAATAAATTTGTCATCAACAAATAAATGAAGAAGCACTACTGACTGCCCTAACTAAAGTGGCTTTTCAAGGTATATACAAAAAAAAGTGTCCACCTGGTGCTTGCCCAGGAGCAAATATGTACAAACAAGACAAAATAAGATATACCACAAACACACCATACTTTACGAGGTAAAGAGCAGCATGATCTAAATGCAAAAGGTGCCATCAAGGGAAGCACCAGAACACCTGAAATACTTGGCTATCAAGATACAAGCAAAAGAGAGCTACAGAGCCATGCACCACTTGGCTGTGCCACAAAACACGCTCCGTTGTATATAAAAGAAGCCGCTTGGTGGGCAATGCTATCTGGTGTTTTCATCACTGGCCAAAAGTGAAGGGTTTCCTTCTTGAGAGGTGAAAGCCGACTCAAAAGATCACTTTTGGAATCCATGAGGAAATCAAACTTGAGAACAGAAGAGAGGGCGTGCTTCTCTGCCGAGGAAATGGAGAAAACTGAATAAAATGACTCATGGTGTGATGATACGTACTCACTAAGTGAGACTAGTCCTGTTGGGTCTGATGGTTAACAGAAAGGGTCAGCTCCCCCCTTCTATTTTCAACTTTTTATGGAAATCCCTGACGTGCGGCCTGGATCCATGCCCCGAGGAGATAAGGCACTAGTTTGGACAAGTAAGTGTGGAGAAATATCAACACACACACAACACAAATGAACGGCACCACATACTAGGATGAAACAGCAACATACACATCGAACACAGCAATACATACAAAAGATGAAACAGCAACATACACACCAAACACTGCAATACATACAAAAGATGAAGCAGCAACATACACATCAAACACGGCAATACATATAAAAGATGAAGCAGCAACATGCACACCAAACAAGGCAATACATACAAAAGATGAAGCAGCAACATGCACACCAAGACACAGGAATACAACCAAAGAGGAAATGGCAACTCACACCAAAGATGTAAAAGATAAAATGCAACACATGCTCTGGCAACAGACAAAATAGCAACAAAAGATAAAATGGCAACACACACATGGCAAACACACACCAAAGATAAATTCATCACACTATGACACACCAAAGATAAAATGGCAACACACATCAAAGATTGTTTGTTTTTTTTTTTACACACCAAAGATGAAACAAAAACAAAAAACAGTGAAAAACTAATGCACACCAAAGATGTCAAAGCACATCAGAAATGAGACTCATCATACACCGAAGACAAAACATCAACCCCCGCCCCCTTCCTCCTCCCAAACACACAAGCAATGCTGGGACGAATCCAGCTGGATGGCAATATATTATGTTCCGCTTCAAATCAACCCCACATGAGACACTCTGACATATCAATACAACAAACAATGATGGTCTTTTTCATCAACTTAACTCTTGTGCCTATGAGCAGCGTGGGCACCCTCCCTTGTTATTACTGCATATTCAGCTAGAAGCAGTCATTATCCTTTTGAGACAAATCTTCCATGTGTACAGCCCTGCACAGTCAAGCATTATTTCTGCATAGCAGATTTCCAAAACCATCTCTCATTACTTGCATATTCTAGAAGCAATCACTATCCTTTTGAGACAATCTTCTATGCGTACAGCCCCTGATCTGGTGAGTGCATGCTTTGACGATGGTGGCATTTCTTTTCATCATCTATGTCCAAGACAGTTCTGATGCATCAAATTCTGGATCATATTTCTGATGCATCAAATTCTGGATCAAAGGCACTGCCAGAATACACTAAGATCTCATCAAGAACCTGTCTGGCTCTCAACCTCTGTCACTTCATCCTGATGGCTTGACACAAAACTCTGAAAAGGCACCCACACTGACAGAGTTACACCAAAAAATGACACAATCATTTCTGTTGAAGTTATTTCCCTTGGTTCTACATACATGCTTATGCAGTAGTTTTGAAACCAGTTTGATGAAATGTGCTTAAATGCCCCAATGTTGCTTGGCTGCTGCTCCAGAATTCTGATCAACGAAGCCACAGCAGAGCTGAAAATGTTTAGCCCTTTGAGTGAAAGGAAAAAAGAAAACAAAAAATGTTTATGTATAGACCTCGGTTTTAACCCTTACACTCGTTACTTAACAACATACTATTAAGTATGTTGTCTGGTGAATTTCCAGAAGGAAAGTTTGAAAAGAATACTGAAGTTTGTATAATAGGTATAACTTTTCAACGGTTAGTATTTGAACATCACATGCAGAACAAAAATTGTTAGCAACTGAATAAAGAATAATGTAAAACAGAACTGGTGTGCTTGAGTGTTTTGATTAGGTGCTTACAAATACCTGTCCAGAATGTGAAATTTACAGGTGAAGACAGGTGGCACACACTGCTTGTCATTCTCAATAGCTTAATCACAAATAATCCAGACTACGTCTATGATGTTCCACAGTATCTAGAAATAAGTTACAGCTTCTTCCAAAGGAAAGTCAGTGTTGATTATACCAGTCTTCCATGCACGTAATCCAGGCAACAATGAATTAGGTATAATTCAGATTTCACATTGAAATCACGTGCTGATAACACAAAAAAACACCCCAAAATGGTCACTATCAACAAATGTAATAGTCAGCCCACACTGTCAAATTATGTTTGAAAGGTTTAGGATCATCTGGAAGCGCTACACTGAGTTTTCCTTCCACACTGAATGGCATGCTGAGATTCCCCTCACCCTTTGGCACTCATCCAGTCATTGTCTGCGTCGATCTCAAAATCACAATTACATGGCGTTTGATCTAAATCAAAACTATCACCCACCACACCTAGTTCATTCAAAATGTACATGACTTCTTCTCATTTACCTGCTTTTTCCACAACAAATTCAGCAAAAATATCTTCAAACAAGTTTCTAATTCAACCATGATCTCCTTTGGACGCCACCATTTTTTGTTTGCCAGACGAGTTGAACCATGCTATGCATTACAAGCTGCTACTAACTCCAAACCAATCTCAAATGCTGACAACCCATTTTCCGGGGCTTGTTCAGTCATTCATGCCAACTAGTTTGTTACTAAGCCATAGTTTCGTATCTGTGTGTGTCAGTGAAACTAGGCTCGCAAGGCTCACCCTACAGCGCGACTTGTGTCCCGACAACCAGTCAAGGGACATGACATTGTGGCGTGACTCATGTTGCGTCAACCAACGTAAGGGTTAAGTCTCATCTGGAGGAGGCTGAAGTGTGCACATATGCTGACTCCAAGAGAAAAATCTCTTTAAATCAGCTACCTGGTGGGGACTGAACCCATGGCCCTTTGATTCACAGCACAAAGACTTTTAACTACCTGGCCTTAGTTCTAATGTCCCTTTGTTTACAAGTGCTACAGATAAGATATTCACTTACATCATGTCCAGGCCTTCATTCTTCCACAGTGAATCCATCAGTCGTATCACCTGTAGAGTCAGCATGTCTTGCCGTAAAATCTAGAAAAAAAAAAAAAAAAGACAAATTCACGTTCATTTCCTTCAATCTGTTCCTTTAACAATTTCTTTTTCTGGATCTGTAGTTTTCTATGCCTCTACCAGGTTTATGTCAAGACAGGACCTCCGCCCTTCGAAGACTTATTTGAAACATTCCTTTTCTGTCTATACCATATTTAGTTCTCAATAACAGTCCCCCCCCCCCCTTTTCTTTTAAGACATGTTCTTATGGTTAGTCTAAAAAAATACTACACACATCCCCCTCACCTCACCTCATCCCGACCCTTAAGACACAAATGACACAAGTACGCCAGTTACAACATATCAAGAAGACACATTTTTGATCTTGGAAAATATGAGAAAAAACAGATCCAATTCTTCCTTATTTCTGGCTGTTATTGTGGATTGGTTCCTTTTAACAAAAAAAACTAATGACAAAACTGACCTGGAACTGTAAGACAGCAAAGTTTAGTTTGGATTCGATTCCCTTAAACATGTCTGTATCTGTCCTATTCTGAGGGAGGTATGCAATCTCTTGATCATTCTTTGATTATCTATTTGGTTTCTTTCCTTTCAGCTGTGGGTAACAATCACAAGCTGCTGTCGAGCAGTTCTCTGTTGATTCCCCCATCTTACCATCTCCGTTTTTAAACATGATCAAGTACTGGCATTCCCCGATGTCAGCCATGATGTGTCTGGTTGTCCCACGCCAACCACAAGGGCAGTTTCTTTGACGACATCACTTGGCAGTCAGCTTGTCTGTCAAAAACATAAAACGCACTCTCTGCTCTATTTCTGCATGTCAGCTCACACAGTTGACAGTACTCTGTCCTTTTCCCCCTCACAATACACAGTCTGAATCCACTTGAGCCATGTCAGACATATGACATTTTTTTTTTGTCACAATATATTCAAAATTTTATGCAACATACAGCATACCAAATAAAAAAAATATGCATTTTACAGGAAGCATATCCATACAGACAAATATATGATCTGCTGATCACTACAATGTCATATAAGTAGCAAGAGTCTTACGTTTTCTCTAGTTAGAAAGAAAAAGGAAGCAAAGCAACTAAAACGTAAGAAACAACAACCAAACAAATGATCTCCAAACAGTTATCAGTATATCAGTAATAGAAGACCAACGTAGATTATGAGATATAAAGTGAAAAAGATATAAATTTTGCATTACCATGTTATTATGCTGAAGACGAGAACTGTACATTGCAGTATGTATTTTGTCAAGTGAAGAGACCATGACTGTATATTAAGACAGTAAAATGCTTAGATTGTATTTTGAGATAACTGATTTGGCAAATAAAAAAAAAAAAAAAGAAGAGTGAAAGCAATTCACGATCTGGGAGAAACTGTGCATGCCTACACTTACTTAAAACCCAAGAATAACATTTTTTTCTTGGGTACCAGCCGCCGTGGTGAAGTGGTTAGCGTCGCGGACTCCCGGCTGGGAGGTCGTGGGTTCGAATCCCATCAGAAGTCATGTGGGTTTTCTGCCTGCCCTGACCGGCTCCTACCCAGAGTTGAGATTGCTGCGGGCTCAGTTGGGAAGACTGGGACCACACAGTCGAGTTTCATCCACTTAATGGATGCGTTTCTGAGAGTGTTGCTCAACTTTCCTGACCAACACTGCAGGTGTCTGTATCTCTCGGGCCTGGTTGACGCCGGGATATATTATGAAAGGAAGCGTAGAGTACAGCCCTGTCATGTAGTCTCAGACCGAAATGGAAATCCGTAGCATCATCTTAATCATCCTCATTCTCATCGATCAGCATAAAAAAAAAGTCTCAAATTCTGTGGTCCTTCATGCCCTGCTCTCATGGTGACCTCAATTTCGATGATGTCCTCTCCACGTCTGTGCCCTTGGTTGGTTCCGTCCGGGTCACCAGTATCGACGAGTCCATGGGGCTGTCGTTGGACGGACGTGGTGGCGCCCTCCGGAGGGAGAGCTCACTCACGCCAGCTCCGCGACTAAGCAATTATTGTCGTCAGTAGGGGTCTTAGTAGGTGGTGTCCTGCGTATGTTAGATCAGAACATGCGCCACTGAACACCACTGAAGTGACTCGGCAGCAGTGCAGTGTCTCCTCCGGTGGGGTTTGCCTCTTGACGACTTGACATTGACTGCTCCCTGTGGATTGCCGGTGCCGGGGTGTGTGTGGCGGGGCCGACCGGGCTGTGGCTGTGGACGGGGTGTCAGAATGAGCGGCGTGGGTGCACTGCCTCTGAAGATGGCACAGAGATTGGGACAGACAGCAAAAAAAAAAAAAAAAAAAAAAAAAACATTTTCCTTGGAGTTCATGATGCTTCATAGATGTCAGCACTGTACAGAAAGTACAAGCTGCCTTGGCACACGGATGTATAGAGCAGATGCTGGCCCTTTCACTGCCAGACAATTTTCTGCTAATCACATTTCCCTATGCCAAAAGCAACCCACATCATTTTCACTTGACTAAACAAAAATGGGACAGACGTCACCGATGTATCTGTGTATAAGAATATTCAGATCAAAGAGATTATTTCATCATGCGGGCTACTTCTAATCCGAAACATACATTCAAAGAAAAAATAATTCCAGCCTATGATCAGGGCAGGCAATTAGGGAAATGGTGGGATGGGGGGATAGAGAGGGACTGACGAAGGAGTAAAGGGGCTGGGGGGGGGGGAGAGGGAAGGGAGAATGGAGAAAGAAAGTCAAAGGGGAAGACAGCTAGAATGACAATGTTTTGTCTTGTAATTTGCTTTCCCTTTGGCTGGCAGATTAATTTCAATTTTTCTTTTAAATATTTGTTTCAATTTCCACCTGCAGTCACCTCACTTTAAAAACTGATAGTTTTTATTTTTATTTTTTCTTTTGTTGTTGTTCTTGTCCATAACATGTATGGATTTACATAAATGCTACACACGTATACAACCACTGGTTCCATTTGTATTCACAAATACATGTCATTCATTGGTTTCTATTCAGATTTATACAAAACACACACAAAAATATCACTCCTCATATCCCCCATCCTACTCTTACACACACAGACGTCCCAAACATATAAATATGTGTTTGAAAACGAACGCACACACTGTGGAACCTACCGTAATTGCCCCAAGTTTGGGAGGGTTGAGAGGTGAGGTAAGATTACACAGCGCCTCCTGATAATCTGGCTGCTGGAGCTGCTCCTGAAGAAACCTCATGTGGTCATCCTGCAACACATCCACACAGACCCCTCAACTCTGTCTGACAGTTAGGGAAACAAGAGAAGAAGGGGACATGCATGCACGCCTACGTACATATAAACCCATACATAAACTACACATTTGCTGCCATTGGTGACAATTGCTGACGGCACAGGAAGGTGACAGTTGACAGGTTTCTAAGTATTCCTGTTGTCAACTTCCCATTTTGTCCCTCTCAAATGCTGATGACCAGAATCAGCAATGCTGCATCCTATCTTACCCCTTAAGGCATCCCAATAACCCCTACAAGAATTACAATAAAAGATCAAACCATGTTAGTGATTTGGGGTGGAATGGAATTTACCAGGTAAGACAGGCAGTACAAGGTGGAAAAGCAGTTAAAAGTTAAGGCACGGTGTATTTAAGAGATGGAAAACATCCCAATCCTCACTCCAGCACAGACAGCAAGTTCAGAACATGAAGGAGTAAAAAAAAGAACAGAGTATCAAATCAAGCAGTTTCAAGCAGCTGACAGCAACTCCCTAAACTGGTTGTCAAATGCACTCCGTAGCATCCCTCCCATCTCCACCCCCACCCCCCCAGGGCATCTCTTTCAACTTTACTATGACCTTTCTTCCCCAATTTGTCAACTGTCAACTTGTTTTCAAATCCCCTCCTCCACTTTCTTACCACACACAGCCTCCTTCCCTTCTACTCCTCCTTATCCTCCCTCTCCCCCTCCTCCCCCACTGCCTCTTTCCCATCACCCCCTGAATACTCACACTGGAAACCTCGGCTTTGAGGGTGTCAGTCAGCTTGGTGAGTTTGTCCAGCGCCTCCACCTGCTGGGACAGGGTCTTGAGGTAGTGGCCACAGCCCCGGCAGAAGGCCTCCAGGATCAGGCCGAACCTCAGCCGTATGGACGTCTGGTGCATCTCCGACCTGCCATCCGCACACTGGGCCCATAACTTTCTCATCCCTCTCTCACTGTCTATAGTCAGGGCATGCTGTGTCAAGCTCACCCAACACACAGACTATGTAAGGGCTAGGATTTCTTGAAAACTATGCACATATTAAACCACCGAAGTTTATAATCCAAACCAAGTCACAGTCCTGAATTGAAATAGGTTGGTACCTGAAATTCCCTTCTTTCTGTTAAAACAAAAAAAGCGGAAAGAAGCTGCATACCTTAATGCCGAAGGGGGCAGTGAATTATTGAGAGACTTACCGCATCTAGGGCATGGCATCAAGAAAACGGACGGAGCCACTCTCTCCCACTTAACATTCAACTGAATCAGGAACCCATTAACTGTTGGGTGGACAAAGGTTTCAAGCCAAAACAATCTGACCACACCCCTACATCAGCTCCATGGCCAAACTCTCAAACACAATGCAACATCAGACCCATTCTCTAGTAAATAATAAAACAAGTATGGTAGCGTTGTTCAAGGTGAAAGCTTTCCTGAGGAAGCAGCTGTTTCACTCACAAGGGCAGGCAGATCAGGCAAAATAGAAGGGAGAGAGAAATCTCACATAAAGCCTGGTGTGTTCAATGGTAAATAAAAACACCAATATGGCAACGTTAGCTCCCATGATGAGATTATAGCTTAAAATCTCAATCCAGTGCTGCTTCCTCTCACTGTACTATAGGACATTTGTCTTTCTTTTTTGGTTTATGTTTCTTCCTAACCAGCCCCAGACACAGCTGGACACAGATTTTACTTGCCATCATGCAAAACAACCTGCCCATTATCAAGAAGAATGCCCATTACTGATGAAGAAACAGGAAAACACATTTCATCATTTTTGGCCATTTTGTTAGCATGTGACCCAAACTAGTCAACCTGTGTACTCCATTCTGATAGATAGATTAAATTAATGCCTTCTGACTCGGCCAATCACTATAATACCTTAACATGTTGCTGTCATGAACTGTAACATGACATGGTTGTTTGGCAATGTGAGATCTCTAGCTGTTGCAACGATTACCTGATATCAGCAAAATAATGCCGAACTTTTCGTTTTCCACAGATGTTTAAAAAATCTTGCTTTTGCCCAAAATACACACACCACAGCACTGGCCATATCCTTAATGCGACTGACCCCCCTGCCCCAGGCCTTCAAGCATCGTTTACTGTCCTGTGATGACTCCCATCGTCTTGGTCACACATACAAGTAAAACGCTGAGAAAACTAGGAAACCTTCACCACGTTACCAAGCACCTGCCACGTTCATCAAGAATAGACACACAGGGCATAGAAGGAAAAACTGGCTACAGAATCCACGCCATAGTACACACAGAGACAAAGCTCACAAAGAACACTTAGTACATACAGAGCCAAAGCTCACAAAGAACACCTAATAAACACAGAGACAAAGCTCACAAAGAACACATAGTACATACAGAACCAAAGCTCACAAAGAACACCTAGTACACACAAAGCTCACAAAGAACACCTAGTACACACAGAGACAAAGTTAACAAAGAACACCTGCCTAGTACACACAGAGACAAAGCTCACAAAGAACACCTAGTACACACAGAGACAAAGCTCACAAAGAGCATCTAGTACACACAGAGACAAAGCTCACAAAGAACACCTGTACACACAGAGACAAAGCTCACAAAGAACACCTAGTACACACAGAGACAAAGCTCACAAAGAACACCTAGTACACACATCGCCAGCACTGATGGGATCTGGGATCCTTATTCTGTCCCATATGTACACCACAGATCCACACACCAAAATTTCCTGGATCCATCCTTGAGCCACTTTGCATCTGTCAATCATTTTTCATTGATAAGTTTTTGTTGTTTTTGTGTCATCATGCCGCACAGATCCTAGTTCTGCTCTTTAATCTAGATCCACACCATACATCCACATCATCTATTTTCTCACCATACGTCCACACCATTTACATCAACACCTTAAATCCACACATAGTTTAACCGGTTCATCGTTGCCCCAATTCCATCTTTTCACCGAGTTTCCTTAAACTCAGTTTTTTTTTTTTTGTTTTTTTTTTCTTGTTTTGCTTACAGACAGGAAAATCAGTAGACACTGGTAAAAATGTGCTCATTGTTATATCTCAGTATTATCATCTGTGGCCACAGACAGAGAGAGAGCGCAATGACTAGAAAATAGTTTTCCTTCATCTCTGTTGTTCAGCAAAATGGTTGGCTGGTGGCAACTAACTACCTCAGAGAAACTGGCTCCTGCCGAAATTTTCACTGTATCAAAAAGAAATATTTGGGTAGAAGTTTCTGTCAGTTCTCTGTCTACAGTACCTGTATGTTCACCCATCAAAAGTCAGTGCAATATACATCAGGTGCACTGCCTATGAGTCGATGGTTACTGATTACAACTGTGCAGGTAACTGGCTAGCGTTGAGTGCTTTAATAAGGCTGTGGTAGTTAAATGAAATGGAAAAGTCATTCAATTCCACATGAATAATTATTTTGTATTCAAGGGAATTTCCTCAACAGACTATACAGAGTGACAATAAATCTATACAATTCAACTGAGCAGTAAATAAAAAAACCTGCAATGGCTGCACCTTCAAGCATGTACACAGACAAACATCACAAAAATGTCAGGAAGAAAAGCAAGAGTGACTGACTTGAGGTGCCAGAAGAAAGCGTTGCCGATACGCTGACTGAGCAGACTTCTCTTGAGCAGGAACTGAGTGAGTGGATTGTCCAGGTAGGGTTCATACTTCACTGCCTGCTCACACACACACACACACACACACACACACACACACGAAACATTATACAGAGTCAACCAGTACAAACTTGGCCATCAAGTCAACACATCCACCAAATCCTTTCCCCTACTTCAACATACACACATTTATGCCCTCCTCTCTAACTCCTATTCACATCCTTCCCCCCACTCTCACCCCCTCCTCATCCTCCCTCTCACACACCTATGCTCTAGGTAAAGAGTCAGCTTGTCGTTTGCCAGTTCGAAAAAACCCACTTTTTTCCCTAATAAATTCATCTTCTCTATACAAACACACGACACCCCTGCCCCCCCCCCCAAAACCACCTCCACACTCTTTTCCCCACACTCCACACACCCTGACCCTGCAAACAGATAGCGCACACACACAGACAACACACCTGCACCAGCTGCAGCAGGTACTGGGCCAGCTTGTCGTCGGTCAGACTTTTGTCCAGACTCTTCACTGCGAAGGCCCTCACCCGCAGATCGGAGTAGGAGCAATCCAGCAGCTCCAGAGCCGTCTCCAGGCTGGTCTGAGGCCAGTTGCCCCTCTTCAGTATGCACTTATCTGAGCTTAGTTACACCGAAAACCGTCGGCAAGGTAAGTAACTCCAAAATTTGAACATGGTTACCCAATTAAAAAATTAATTTAAAAGAGAGGAAAGGAAATAACGAAATGAAAATAATTTTAAAAATTCCTACGAATATATATGTTGCTATATATCGTAAGTTTGAAGAATGTCACATGAGCCATTTACTCGGGGGAAAAAAAAAAATCTTCTTCAGAACTTTCTTCCGAATTGTTGTTCATCATACCTGGAACTTCATCCCAGTCGAAATCTAGGTCACTCTAAGCTTCATTACCCAGCACTTTCACCAAGTCTTATGCCGTAAATCCTACAAAACACAGTATCTCCATCACTAAATCTCATTATAGAACGGCAGAACTCAAGGTTAGCCACGGTGAAAAACGGCATTTCGACCTCAAAACTTAAAAAATTCGTAACTCGAGAACCACGGCACGTATCGACTCGCGGTTTTTTGCAAACGAAAGTAAAAATGCTACAGGAAGAAGGAAGTCACGTTCTCGCGAGACTTCCTTTTCTACGAGAAACATGGCGGCGCCCATTGTTGCCACATATTTTTACCGGGCGCTGGTGGGCGCTCAGCGTTTTGGCTGTGTGATTTCCGGCCGGGCGCTAGCGGGCGCCAATTATTAAAAAAATCACTGAAATATACAGATCATTCTTAAAATTTGATCCACAAACATAGCATAAATAGTCAAAATAAAAAGAAGAAAGAAATCCATTTTCATAATTACACAGGTATATCACTGAACATGTGTTACACGCACCTGAAATCAATGTAAGATTAAACAACCTATAAACAGTGGAACACAATAAATGTTTTTTTCTAATTCTGGACAAATAATGACAATAACAACAACAAAACCACAAAGAAAAAACATTATAGGTTTCCACACACTGAAACAGGCCAGCATATGTATAAACATGTCGAACTGGCTTGTTTCAATGGCATTTGACTGCATGTGTTTTTGACTGATGTTATCAACGTTATTGCAAACTCAATGTGGCGCCGCCAATTCTGTGATTGCCCTTTCTGTCACAAAGCCGGAAACTGAACCCCAAAGCGTAACATCCGACATGTCTGACTCAGGACACCTCACCTGAGCCACATTCTCCCGGTCGTTCCACTTGATGGCAGACGCAGCTTGGGAAGGAATGTGGGATGGTCACACACAGTTCCCTGCAACATTCATTGCACTCTAGCTACTTCTAGGATACTGTTTCCAAACTTTCATATCCTTCTCTTTCTTTCTTAGGAGTTGGTAAGGCTGGAAAACTGCTTTAAACAAATCGTTGCTGTTTTGTGTAAATGTTCATGTTCATGCATTTCTGTGGCAAACTCTCTCTCCCTCTACCAAGCATACAGGTCTGTTAGGTCTTTACCAGTGGTATGTCACTCCTGACTCAAATCAATTTATTTTCTCCTCTGTTCAACTCTTTATTCAAATCAATTGCTTTTTCTCCAAACAATCTACTTGCCCAACACTAACACTAAATCCTTGCTTCCCCCAATTCCGATCACATTGCCATGTCAATCTCAATGGGCACAATCTCACACATGCACACACACACACACACACACACACACACACACACACACACACACACACACACACACACACACCACAAGAGCCAGACAAGACAAACCTCATCTTCCAGAGGAGTTCTTTCTCCTGTTCGGAGATGTCTGACAATGGATCCTTCGAGATGATTTCCTCCAGTGCCGACAAGTCCTTCTTGTTCACCTCTATAGGCTGGAAACAACCAGGGCAATACTACATATATGTGAGCTTCCTTCCTGAAGGATGCAATGGTATACCTGTCTGTCTGTCTGTGGTTGTTCATCTAATCTTGACCAGGCAATGCTCTAGTCACACTTATGCGGACTTTGTACTAAAAATAAAAGGACACAAAACGTATAGACTTTAAACAAAATCTTAAGCCCAGTTGTCCCCAATTTCCACATCAAATATATATACTCATGTTTGCTTGTAAGTCAAATCAAACACTAACATTTTTGTACAGCACACCTGTTTACTTTAACTCAATGAAGTCTTGACAGCACCAGGCTGCCATCACTCGCAACATCGTTTGACGTCACAACGGCACCCGACTGCCGTCGGCAGGTTACAATTTTTTTCCCCCAATTCCATAGCGATGGTGGCGGGAGGCAACTGTTGCAAGTGAAACCAGAATCATTTTGGCATTGATTCCTTCCCTTTGACTGTATTTCATGGTCAGACTTCGGTTCAGCGTGTCTTTCCTGATTCACTGTGCGGCGGTATTTTCAATTTCGATTCCGATTTCTTTTTTCTTTAACTTCATTTTTATACAATTATCTTCAGTATAAGTTCTGATCACTGTATTCCAAACTTTAAGCCAACATTTCTGAGTAGTTTTTTTAGAGCTTGACAATGTGTGTAGAGACCAAATGAACATACATGAGGTAAATCATGTGCTTCAAAATTGTTTTTCCAAATGCTGGTTTGGATACCTTACTGGGGGCATTTTCTACATTGAAGTGATGAATCAACACACTAACTGTGATTTCTTTTGAATTCAATAAAGTAATACCTTTCTTTTGCAATTTGTTGCTCATTTCGAACTACTTTGGTTGATTTTTGGCGATTTTTTTTAAAGAAACAGCAAAAAAATGTTTTTTTAAAGAAACAGCAAAAAAAACTATGCGATTACAGGAACTGGCAGCACAATATCACTGCGACTCCTTTGAGTTAAAAGTGCTGCTGGCGTACTTTCTTTCCCACACTACAAAAAAAGAATTTTCTACAAAGAATGTGTGTAACTCTACCACATCTGTGAACAAGTAGCGATTAGGAGTTTGGGGGGGGTGGAGGGGAGGCGTTCCATCCTCCAATTTTTTTTTGGTGGGGGGGGGGGGGGGAGGAGGAGGGGAGGTAAGGATGGGGATGAGAGGAAGCATTTGTTCTCCCCTACCACTACGCACCCTTTGCCAATGACTGACATGGATCACATTCCTGATCTTGCAGTCACATTAATAAATACCACCATGTTCTCCTGGCACAATTTCTGTCATATCAGTTCATTGGCACACTTTGGCACAAATTAATGCGTTCTCATTCCTTCTTTTATCTAGATTTTTTCTTTTCTTTTTTTTTTTTTTTTTAAAACGTTCAAGCCTGCAACCGCGCTGTTGTTCCCAAGTTTCACATTGTTGACACAGAGGCTGACATAGCCAGACGCAGTTTTGCACACAAGTGTTTGCTGGAGTTGTCGTTCTTTGGTCAATTAACTTGAAGCACCCTAGCTGGCAAATCAAGACTATACCCTGGCTACAATCTGCAAGTGAAAATAAAGCTCGAGAACTTCGTATCTAGATTCTAGTTTTTTCATTTTTTTTTTCAACATGTTTTTGTGTAGTTCACTGTTTTCGTCATGTTTTCACCAAACATGTATGAAATATGACAAAAAAACGTATTGGTAAACAGATCTGTTCTAACCCTTTAACCATTGCTAGTTTACAGCTTGGGCAGCCTCTCAAACTTTGTCAGTTTGGACTGATTTGCTTGAATGGAAAGGGTACAAAGAGATATTTCATTACGAGGGTACCAATTCATACATTAATCACAAAACAACTAGGTCTTAACATAAAAATATCAAAATTCCGTGCAATAAGATGCAGTTACAGACTTTTAGATGCTCTGCAAAATTAAAAAAACTATTTCATTTCCCTGATAAATCTGATTTTAAAGATAAACATATAAACACACTAATCAGCCAAGTTACTACGCAAAATTCAGCGTGCCCTTGAGGAAGGAAATTCTGTCCAGATTACTTCCCTTTCTCAGCAGTTCAGCACATGTTCATCAGTTGAAGAACCACTTTGAGTAAATGTATTCCTACACCAATATACTGTTTGACAGAGGCTGAAAATGCCATTCAGTGGCTCTCAACAGTATTCAGACATATGACTGAATGATTTAACCTTTTTTCCCCCAAGAGTAGAGGCCCTTTGCTTTGATCAGTTAAAGCCACATTCATTTACCATGATGCTCTGATGGCAAGAATCGAATTTATTTAAAACCTATAAACGGCAAAACATTTCCAGAAGTTTGAGATTTTCAAGGCCCCAGAAAGAATACCTCAGTTTCTCAAAACTTTCCCAAATTTTTAAGGGATGTAAAAATTTAGACCATAGTAGCACAGATTTAAAATCTACATAGTGTAATTCTTACTATTCATCTTCTTTCCAATAAAAATTGGCAAACAAGTTTTTCAATCGCAATATGTCCAGGCCGACATGTCGTCTATGAGATAATGCTGGCAATGTGTGGCAGAACAGTAAGGCACCTGCTGCAAGCACAGTTGCAAATTGTGTTGAAAATGTTGGCATGCACAAAAAAGTATTTTTTTAATTCTGTTTTACTCTCTCATCTTCCATGCACTATAGGTGGCATAACTGTCACACTGCTAATTCTGGTTCCCCTATTCACAGCCATATCAATTCCTTTTCAAACAATTTCTTAAGATAATCTCACGTTCTATGAAAGTTTTCTGGTAGTTACGTAAACACCAGGTCAAAGGTATCCGACAGGTTAACATTCTCAGAACAAAACATCGTTCGTTTTGTTCCCTCATCGTCCATGCACTGACAGTGACATTACTCCCCAACCGCTCATTCCAGCTCCACAATACTCAGCCACACCCAGAATCCCAACCAACTGGGATGAGCTGTTTTCAGCCTTCTCTACTGACTGGACAAACTCCCTTTCTGTCCTGGCTCCTGCCTGCCTGCCTGATGTGCTCTCCATCCTCACCTGCATCAGGCCGTTTCTGGTACTCCTTGAGCGACACCATGCGAGCAAGCTGTTCAAAGTGGGGGACTCCGGCGGGTACACCAGGGGGTGGGAGAAGCGGTCAAACTCAATCTCCAGGCAGGGGCAGTCCTTGTTGGGGTTTGACACTGCCAGACAAAAACAAAGCAAATGAATAAATAAGTAAACAATTAATTAATTAATTTAATCCACACAAAAAAAGCCGGTCTTTCATTTGGTTGGTTAAAGTCAAAGACTACAATCTAAGTGCATGCACCACAGCTGGGCAAAAACAGGATCATGAGCACTACGGACATGCAACAGAAAGGTGTCTGTGCACCAGATGGGACAAAGAGGGATGTGTGTGCACTATGGACAGGAGAAGCAACTGAAGTTTGGTTGGCCTGGTTGACCCTAGGATATATCATAAAAGTAAACAACAAGCACAGCCAGCCAGCCCTGTCAATCAGTCTCAGACCTCTACGGAACTCCACAGCACCATACTCATCATCTTTCTCCTCCTCTACCAGCATCAAAAGGTCTCTAATTCAGTGACCCTTCATGCCCCAATTTCATGGCACCTCTGTTTTGATTGCCTCTCCTTACCTATGCCCTTGAGTTTGTATCTAGGTCACCAGTATCAGCGACTTCTTGGGCACTGTCGTTGGACAGACATGGTGGCACCCTCCACTTGGGGATGTCCACTCAGGCTGGCTTTGCAAATAAGTAATTACTGTCTTCCGCAAGGAGCTCAGTACGTGGTTTCCCACCTACGCTGCATCAGAACAGGCACCACTAAAGTGATTCGGCAGTGATGCACTATCTTCTTTGTTGAGTTGCCTCTTGACAACTTAACATTGACTGCTCCCTATCGATTGCCAGTGTGTGAGCTGCAATGAGACAAGCCTGGGTACGGCTGTGGATGGGGAAGCCACAATGAGCAGCATAGGGCTAATGCCCTGAAAGTGACACAGAGCAGCACAAAAAATCTGTTTGACAACTACTGGTTAGCAGTGTAGAAAATTGGAATCTTTTTCTTTTTCTCTTTTTTTTTTTTTTTTTTTTTTTTTTACAAACTGCATAAAATACAGCTGAAAAGGTAAGAGTGACACACTGGTCTAGAAGACCTACTTGGCAGACCAATGGGGTTGAGAAGATCGTCCATCCCTTGTGGCATGGGCCACAGGTACAGAGACTGCTTGTCGCACTGCAGACGGTTGTTGAAGTTGAACAGCTGCAGGTTGCCCCAGGCCAAGGCATACTGGACCTGTCATGACCAAAGGGAACATAGGTCAGCCGCTCCAACAGGTAATGCAAGCAATGCCAACTGTTTTTGTCACAAGAGAAAAAACCCTGGTCCAACAGGTAATGCAAGCAATGCCAATTGTTTTTGTCATGAGAAAAAAAAACGGTCCAACAGGTAATGCAAGCAATGCCAATTGTTTTTGTCATGAGAAAAATGCCCCATGAGGTCCAACAGGTAATGCAAGCAATGCCAATTGTCTTTGTCATGAGAAAGTCTGTGGTTGTGACAGAATGAAGATATGTCTCTGTGTGTCCATATGTGCATGCTTCAGTTTTAAAGTCATGAACAACTGTTGGATTTGTTTAAGAATCCAAGGACAATGAACCATTTCCATGGAAACATACAGCTCCAACACATCACTTTTGCAAAACACTCATACATCTGCCTTGCTGTACTTTTAAAATGGCCATGTCTATGTATTTGGCAATAAAGGTTTGCTGCCCTTTCAATTTCTTCCTCTTCTGTGTAGATTCATTGTCAGCATCGTGACATGACTTACTCTCTTTAACTTTGCTTCACTAAAGTTGATAGTCATTTTTTCTCTCTCTATGCTTCAACCTGTCATCATTACGCATGCATACAGGTGAATTCACCGCTGCTTGAATCATTCAGATCACTTTGGTAGTCTTGTCTACCAGTCAATGCCAGTCTATCACATTTGTCATAAATATTTTTCCCAGGAACAGGAAAGTGGGAGTTCAGGACTGTAGGCAGTCCTGGTGTCAGAAGGAAAAAAAAACTAAGTGTATCTTTGGAGAGTGAGTGCTCCACTCATTGTGCTATCCAATCCTTTCTACGAGTTATTGTACAACAGAATCCCCTCACTAATCACTCCCAGAAATTCTTATAAAAAAAAAAAAAAAGTATCTTTACATGGAAGGAGTCTTTGATGGTACATCAAGTTAATATAGAACAAGGGCAAATACACTCCTGAAAAAAAAAGTCTTCACAAAGGGCAGAATCTTTGCCAGAAGGTCAATCTACAGCAGTAAAAAAGATTTTTTTTAAAAAGGTCCATAAATCAACAACAAAAAGAAACAAACAAATCCCCCAAATCTTCAAAGTGGCTGAGTTTTTGTTGGACATGGAAGCTCTTGACCATCTGGATGGGGAGGGGGGATGGTTGTAGCTGCCCAGACAGCAACACATCCACAATAATAATACTGACCTTTTTTTTGTCCATCTGCCATATACCTGCCAGTTTATTATTGTCCTTAATTATTGTGCATGTGGTCTGCAAATGTTTGTCTTGACTCTTAATTCAAGACGTCACTGACAAGCCTACTGTTACTGAGAACTTTTGTCTTGGCACTTGGTTTAAGCTGCCTTTAACATGCCTATTATAAGCATATTTTTTGCCCTGACTCTTTATTTAAGATGCCACTGACATGCTCTTTTGGTCTGCATATTTTTGTCTGATTCTTGTCATTGATATATTAATTATAAAGTGGCTGTGGCTCTTTGTTCAAGATGCCATCGATATGCCTATTGTGACTGAGTATCTTTGTCTTGGCATTTGGTTTTAATTGCCAATGATATACCTATTATGACACTATACGGTCTACATATTTTTGTCTAACTCTTGGTTTAAGCTGCCACTGATAAAGCTCTTCATTTATGCCTCCACTGATATGCATTACTTCGATTGTATATTTTTGTCTTGGCTCTTAATGTACGCAACTATTGACACGACTGTTTCAATTATGATTTTGTCCTGGCTCATGGTTTGAGCTGCCCATCCACATGCTTATTTGCACTGTATAATTTTGTCTCATCTCTTGACTTAAACTATAACTGACAGGACCTTTTGACTGTGTTTTTTAATCAAGAGCCTGTAGCATTTGTCTTTTGGGGTCTTCTCCTGTGTTTTTGATCAAGAGCTTGATTTTGCCTCCAGAGTGCTGAGAGAGACCATTTTAGATGTCATTTGATTTTGCCTCCAGTGTTGAGATGCCAAGTTGGGCTGGGCTGGACTCCTGTACAGAGACATTCTCATGTGAGCTTGGAGCAAGGAAATATGTCTCAGGTGACAATCTGCCCACTGTCCTTCCAATATTTGTGCATGTTTCGACAAGAAAGTATGAGAAAAAGAAGGAATTTTACACTAAAAGTAGAATCAGGATAAATTTAATTTCATCCAAACACTAGGACACTACAAGTTTTTGCGGGGGAAGGAATCTGACTTGTTGGGATAAAGACTTGATACCAAAAAAAGACAAATTGGGACAAGCAAAAAAAAAAAAAAAAAAAAAAAATGTCCTTATTGGGAATTTGATCTGACATGGACCAAGGTAACCATGTCCCCTAAAAGACAAGGATTTCTAATGGAAGGGAATCATTCTTCATAGAGTCTTTAATTCCAGGTTTTGCTACATTTCTCTGAAAACATGCGTACAGAACACTCCAGAGGTGTGTAAGTCAACAGGTCCTCCAACCTTTCTGTTGCGTCGTTTAGACTCAGAGCAGATGGACAGACAGAGACGAGCGCTGCGGGGAATGTCAGGAATCTTGAGGAAATCAAGCCACTCGTCCCAGCGAGGATTGGTGGACTCCACCATTTTGCTGCTGCGGGGCTCGCACAAGGCCTCCGTGCCATGGTAGATGCAGGCCTTGACATAGATCTGCAATAGTCGTTCTACGCTTGTGACCAGTGTGAGTGGGAAAGTAGAAAAAACACTTCTGCTTTGTCAAGTAACAACACGCTAACTCCCTTTAATTTAACTCTGCTGGTTGACATGGCACAGGTATACTAACTTCTTGAGTCCTAGGTCACAACAGTGTAAAAAAAACACCGTTATCATGTAAATAACACCATTATCATGTAAATAACACCATTATCATGTAAATAACACCATTATCAGGTTCATACCAGCAAATCTTTTAGTCCAATCCAAAACAACCATTTCTGTGTTGAATGTCACACCCAACTGTCACCATAGTTAATGCGCGCCAATCATCATAAAGACATCCCAGCATGCTAGCACAGCTGCCAAGGCATCAAAATCACAAACTGCGGCACTTTGAATTGTTGGTGTAGCATTCAAAATCTAAACATAGCTCTCATATATGCGACATCTGAAGCTATTGTGTACAATTTTTTTGGTGCCTTCTTTTGTAAAAGTGTCTCTATGGAGTCTTCAGTGTTGGGCTAGTCAGACTCAACACCACTTTCGATCCCACTTCATTTTGCACTCGACATGTCAGCAGATTAAGAAAGTGAAAATATCATAAATTATCACATGATTTACTTGACCTACAAAAGGTCAAAACGGCTGACACACCAACCAACCTGAAAGGAAGCGAAATCACAATCACCTTTAGAGATTTTTGTTGCTTTTTCTTCCTCTCCTTACTATGCTTGGCTATACTTACTGAATAATGCTGTATTCTACATTGTCTTAGTCTGTTTAGGCTGCCATGAACTCAGTGAAGCATTTAAAAAGTTTTTTTTTATAGTGGCATGTCATCACACAGTGTAGCAGTGCAGCACTGTCTACAAAGTGGTGGCATGGCATGCCAAAAGCATAGCACTAGGCAGCTCTGCGCTAGAACTGTTCATCAACAGAAAGGAGAAAACATCTGGCAGTCATCTGAAACAGAATGCACTGACAGCAGTAATGGGCCTTCCATGCTCATGTCTTTTCATCCATTTATGAATGCCCTTATGGCCAGACACTCGTCTTGGAGGAAGCACAATCCACTTGCATGCTTTCTAAGGAACGTTAAATGAATGAAAGTGTGCAACAACCCACACCCACAAACAGAGGTGTCAACACCCTTCATCATCATTTGAGAGTACAGTGTGGGAAAATTGTCCAGGCAAATGGTTGGTTTGTTAGAAGAAGAGCAGTCTTTTTCTTTTCATCGTCAGCTGAGGAAAAAGGGCAACCTATATCATGGAGTCTGCCCTGTGACATTCAGAAATCATGGTCACAAGCAGGGCACCCGACATATTTTTCAGGACTTTTTTCAGGCTAGACTCATGGATGTTATTGAAAATAAATGGGCAAATACTTATAATCATACATTTTCTTAGAGCTGGAAGAAGTTGCAAATTCCCTTTAGGATAGCTGCCCTCTGCCACCCATTGTACTGAATAAACACAAAAAAATCAATGCCAACTTCTGGGCATCACATCTTCTCACTGCATACTGATCAACAACAATGCAGATGACCAGCTGGTAGTTAAGCACATTTCTACAGCCATTCACTTCAGTGGTATCAGTAAATCATGCAAGTCATGAATTACATTTGCTTCAACTCAGCAGACTTTCATGGGTGTTTCTTTGCTGGGGGAATTAATGACGGCTTCAAATGAAATTTTCAGAAATTCTAGGGAAGGTGAGGGAGAAAGAAAGAAGGCACTGTGGACATGCCTTCCCTCACCTGGTGCAAACTGAAGCCAATCTGAGCATCAGGAGGTGTATTCTGGTCCAGCAACAACCATGACTATCTGTTCTTCTAACTTTTGTTGACCGCTTTTACTTTTATAGTGTCTTTGCTGATGCACAATGTCAGACGACAGCATGAGCTTGCTTCCAACCTTAAACTGCTTATACTAACTGGCAATGGCTGCTCTTGTGAATAATATGTGATCCTGTGACTTGGGGCCCTGACAAACTGGGTGACCATACACTTCAACAAATTTTAATTGGAGAGGACAATTGTAGGAAAACTAAACATTGGCACACCTGAACACATATACACACACACGCATACACAAGCGCACGCATGCACACACACATGCACATGCACACACACACAAACATACAGATGCACACACACACACACACACACACACACACACACACACACACACACACCTTTCGGCAGACACAGGTCCAAAGATTCAATGTCACACCTCACCTTTCCCAGTTCTTTGATGTTGACATAGGTGGCGCAGCAGATCTTGATGCGCAATGTGGCATGGACGTCCCACAGCGATATGGTTTGCTGGTTGTTGATCTCCGTTAATGCCTGGATGCCTGTTGCAGCAAAGTGTCAACAGTGCACATACCCTTCCTCTTCCCCCACTCACACAGATTCTCTCCCCTTCCCATACCCTTAAAAGAACACCCTCTCCCCTTCCCTTAAATACACACTCATCCTCTCCGCTCCCGTCTTCATAAAGGCACACCCTTTCCCCTTCACATACACATACAGACACATCTTCTCCCCTTGTTTCACACAGACACATCCTCCACCCTTCCTCTACACATACAGACATACCCTCTCCCCTTCCTCTACACGCAGACACACCCTCTCTCTGTGCGTGCACGCATGCATGCATGCATGCGTGTGCATGCATTTTGTTAGGCATGGGTTTTCGGTTTTGATTTGCATTCACTCTTGACTGATGCTTGGTTCTATTTCACTTTTACTGCCAGTGTAAAGAAGAGCTTGCAGCCTGAAGAAGTCCCAGTGAGGCGAAAATTTTCAAATAATGTTTGAAATGCAGGAATGTCAGGAGTTATGAGTGTATTTCTGTATGTGTGTATACACATACACATATACATACATACCCATGTGCGTGTGTTGGGGGGGGTGTGTGTGCGTGCGTGCTGCTTATCCAAGGGAAGGGAAGGCTTGTGTCTGTTTGTGTACGGAAAAGGGAAAGAGAGAGAGAAAGAGAGAGAGAAGAGAGAAGTGTGTGTGTGTGTGTGTGTGTGTGTGTGTGTGTGTGTGTGTGTGTGTGTGTGTGTGTGTGTGTGTGTGTGT
>JADBJO010006695.1:30000-37500 GCA_016801955.1 Conus betulinus | reverse complement strand
CAGCTCCACATGTAGCAGGCCACAAAAGAAGTGTGGGCGTGGTACACAGATAAAAAGAAGACGTGTGTGTCTCACAGCTCTACATGTAGCAGGCCACAAAATAAGTGTGTGGGCGTGGTACACAGATACAGACGAAGGACAGCCACTCACCCCTATGCATGTAGGAGGGCCACACGAACGGAGTATGAGGCAGGGCCAGATATACGCTTTCCCCGAGTATGCAGCATTAGCTGGGGAATGTTGTTCCGCGCAATGCACTCCCGGATATACTGCAACACACACAAGTGAGACACACTTATTGACCATACGTATAAAGTCTACTCTATATACTTACTTTCCTGCTAAATGAAATAAAGAGGCAAAGGTGTTTGAATAAGTGTGTGAGGGAAAGGAGGGAAATTATAAAATGAGACAAACAAATGTAGATAACCAGAATGAAATTCCAAACTATCCATTCATGCGTTTTACTTATTCACCATTCCTTTCCACCATCCTACAACTCCCCCACCATCATCTGCAGCCCCTCACCCAAAACAAGTACACCTTAACACAAAACACCCTCAGGGATATCACAGAGAGAGAGAGAGAGACAGACAGACAGACAGACAGAGACACAGAGAGACAGACAGACAGACAGACAGACAGACAGACAGACAGACAGACACTGAGACAGAGAGAGAAGGGAAGAGAGAGAGAGAGAGAGGGGGGAGAGAGAGAGAGACAGAGAGAAGAGAGGAGAGAGAGAGAGAGAGAGAGAGAGAGAGAGAGAGAGAGAGAGAGAGAGAGAGAGAGAGAGAGAGAGAGAGGATAGGGGAGAAAAGGAGGAGGAAAATGAATCACATGCAAATGCATGTTTGTACTCACCAGAGCTTTGTAATAGCATTTGTTTACTAAATTCTGTCACAACCCTGGTGACTAATCACAATAAAATAATGTTCACACAATAAAGTGACCCAGTGAAAAGAGGAGGAGTGGAAAAACTGTCACACACTGAACACAGTGTGAAAAATAGTCAAGACTGTCGACATGTCTTTCTTCATTCACGTCAATCTCATAGAATGAAGTTTGTTCATGCCATCAGAGATCTAAGAGTAATGTGGCTAGCTGAAAAAAGTGTATTCTGATAGTGATAGTGAAAAGTGTAATCTCAAAGGATGAGCTGTGATTCATCCGTGGTCCTTTTACATTTTCAGCACAGCCACAAATTTCTCAAGATGCTGTCAGTAACACTTTCCATTACCATCTCACTGCTAAAATCACCCTACCATGACATAGCCAACGCCTTTTTTGTTTTTGTTTTTGATGCGACAAGGCAGCTGTACTTTTCATGGCAGATATAGCAATACTCCTGGAGAACATGCATCTCTTTGATCTTCCAAATTTCTCTGCGTGGTTCCAATTCACATTCAGATTCTTCATGCAACCTCCTTCCCAATGCCTTCTTTGATTGGGATGATTGTGCACCTGCTCAAATCAATTATTTGGTTATCCCACATTGCTCAGTGCTGTTCAGCAACATCACAACCCTGCACAGCAACAGAAGTAAAGAGCTATTACTAATACTTTCAACTGCAATGGTATTAATTATCCAACAAGGCAGCTGAGCTCTCGATAGCTCCGTGACATCACGGAGACGGTTCTTGTGAAAATGTACATTCATTACACCACACAAACAAAGGTAATGCATTGGGGGAGGGGGGGGGGGGGGGGGGGGGGGGGGGGGGGGGGGGGGGGGGGAAGCGGATAGGAGGGGTAGGGGAGTAAAGGGACAGGAAGATGAGAGTGTGGAGTGAGTGCATGGGTCCGGTAAACTGTGTACACATGAATAAGTGGTGGTGCAGATGTACATAAGAGTGTTTGTCAAGGCATGTCAGAATGGCTGAAAGAATGTGCATATGTGGAGGTGTGAGGTGGAAACACAGTGAGAGTGAACATGAGTAATTAGGAAATTGGAGACAGTAGGCGGCTAAGCAGGCAACAGTGTATGTGAGAGAGTAGTTAAGCGGCTGTGTGTTTGTGTGAGAGAGAGCAAGAGAGAGAGAGAAGAGAGAGAGAATTTTACCCAGCAAACAGGCTGAGTCAGGCTATCACCCTGTTGAAGTCAACTCTCAAAATGGACTAAAACAAACAAATGAATTAAAAAACATACACATACAACTCATTAACATACACAGTCTCTCTCTTTCTCTCTAAACACTGCCTACAGGTCTACCAATCTCCTACCTTGTACTGGCTGATGGGAACCTCTGCTAGCAGAAACTGATCCGCCCCACACACTTTCAGCACATACAGGTGTTTGTATTCCTCGATGCAGCGTTCCGCATGCTCCCTTGTCATCCCCATTGTGCGGAGCGGCGCCTAATGGTGTCCGATATTATGTCAGAGGGAAGAGCATCATGCCGCACTTTGGCCGTGTACTTGGCGCGATCGTTGTTCTCCGATACCACCCACACACACACTATAACTGCACCATCTGGAGGATGAAAAAAAAAAAAAAGAGAAATGCTGTTGAACTTTTTTTTTTCCCCTGGTTTTCAGACTAGGATCAAATGGTGGTTAAAGAAAAAAATCACTATAGGCCTATGGCCTAAGGGCCATAATTAGGGCAGCGAGTCGTCAGTCTCAGAGGTTTACCATGTGTGGGACACAGCATGATAGAAAGCAAAGGCTGACCCCTCTCCTTCTGCCACCTTAAACTTACCCTGACCTGAATCAGGCATCCACTAACTGCTATCTGGACAGAGAGGCTCCTCAAGTTGAAAAAGTCCAGCCCCATACGTGGTTTATCTCAGAACCTTCAGCTCTGCAGGCAATCACTAATCACATGACTGTGTGCCTTTCTCATAGTGGTAACTGGTATACCATAGGATCAATCAGAAATCAGAAAAAAAAAGTGTCAGAATGCAAGTATGAAGAGAAAAATAATAATCTCATTTCAGCACTGTGTCTGAAGACCTGAGTGAAAATGTCAATGTAGTAGCGTACTTTTTCTACAGAAAAGAGCGACTCTTAAAAGCAAGAACTCTCTGCTGCTGATCAATGGCATGCAATGTGACTATGTGTATCTAATCTGCCAGAAACAGCGATTACGAGTCAACCATGCAGAAAGCTGTAGTGAGCATACATTGTTCCAAATCAAAACATTCTTTCATGCCTAGCTCACTTGTATGATATAAGATGAAATTGCTAAGCTGTGTTTCTAACCCCGCAAGACTTAGTGGGTATACATAAGTACATTTTACTGGGCTTATATGCTTTCAGGTGATATCAGTATGACAATTATCATTGTGATACATATTACTTGAATATCTAACAATGTTGCATTTCTAGCTTTTGTTATGCATGCAACACTTTGAGCACCATGATTGTGGTAGTAACTGTCATTAGCATGAATTACACACTTGTGTGGACACATGCGTTTCAGAATACATTAATGTTCCCACTTTCATTTACAAAAAGCATGCCTGTCACTATAATCTCACCAGGTGAAAGACTCTTTTTGACATAGAGTGGTCAGAGTGGGAGATTGAATGGGACATGTGTGGACATGGCCTCTTGTTAGATGTAGACGTCTTAAAAAAAAAAAAAAAAAAAAAAAAAAAAAGGACCACCCAGTCCACTTTAAAGCCAGTTTTTCGATGAAAATACAAAACTTTTTCATACAAAATATACACATCCAGGGCTACCCATTCAGTGTGTTTGTTGCCATGTAAATATGTATGTATACATGCTGTGTCAACATGTATGTATACATGCTGTGAACTTGTCGAATATGTTTTGAATTTTCAGCCTGATGTTAGAAGCATGTAACAAGATGTTTGCCTGCACATACTAGATGCATTACATTACATTGTAGGCTTATGTTTCAACAAACTGATGTGAGAGTTTTAGACTCGACAAACATGGAAAACACTCTCCTTGAAATGTGCTCTTCACAATGCAAAGAAAATGAGCTTTTCCTTTGGTTGCATCATCAATCTTCAAGTTTTTTCAGTGAATTAACTCTTATGGGGACACACACACACACACACACACACACACACACACACACACACACACACACACACACACAAAGGACTCACACACACACACACACACACACACAGTGATACACACAGAAAGACAAAATTGCATTGCAAGCAAGTATTTTCAGTTTCACAAAATGATTATCAAGTTTTGACATCAGACTGAGATACAGTCACTGAGTCAGTGAATCATTATCTGTCAAGTATCCAGTTAAAAGACAAGTACACTGTGGCAAATCCTCCAACACTTCTTGGTTGACAGAATTCGCTTGACTATACAAACAATATGGTTTGTGGATTTGTGGAAACTTTGTACATAGCATTTGATAAAAAGTCTGCTGCAAAGTCCAGGAGAATGAATGCTTTTGTTATGGTCTCATTAAGCTTTTCATTTAAATCTAGCAATAGCCAGTTTGGGTTACCTTCAAACTCTCTAAAATCTTAAGCTAAGGTAAACATACCATTTAAAAAAAAACCCTCTCACCATCACCTACTCCCTGAAAACAAAACAGCTGGGAACACTGACTGCATCAATTCTACAAACTGATACAAGTACATGACTTGCAATGAAAGCTTTGCGAAATACATAAATGAGGTTCAATCTGTTAACATGTGGGTCAGCCTATACCCAACCACCTTCCATATCCAGTACACTAGCATTTCACCGGTCACAGGCGACTCTATATTTCATTTCCATGCAGGTTATTTGGGAGGGGTTCAGTAATAAAGAGCCAGACATTCTAATCAATCTACACTAGTGAAAGTGACAGCTATTCCCAAGATGCTTTGATTCCAGTCCACACATACGCACTCCTCCCTCCCCTCCACTCTTCAAATCACTGGCACAAAAAAACTATGACACTACTGACAGTGACAAAGGATGTTCCATTAAGCATCAATGTGGATGATTTAAATGCCCAGGTCCTAGATCAAATCGACAATGACTTCAACAACAGCATAGACTACACTGGTATGTTTGAAATTGCATAAACCTTTTGTGGCAATTTCTTAAGAGACAAAGATATGGGTAGTTGGCATGGATGGTCCAGAGCTGCTAAGTTGGTAGAGCACCTAATTTGTGATCCTGGAGATGCAGATTTGAATCTCAAAACTGTCGTTTCGATACAGGAATTTTTTTTTCTCATTATTAAAGTTGTTTTTAACTCCATTTCCCAGAGATGTCCCCTTCAAAATAAGATAAACTGAGGTTCTGTGTATGTGAACATATGCATAACATCTTGCCCCATAATATGTAAAAATTTTACTAAAAATCATCACACCTTTGTAGAAAAAGAGGCCAGTTTGGGCCACTGGTATAATAAATGGCATGCATAGACACAGCATGCATCATGTGAGAAAAAATTAAATGAATGAGTGAAATACTGAGTGACTGATTGTATACTTGGACTGAATGACAAGGAAAACAAATGATAAGCGCCAGCAGCAGGCAGCTTTTCAGTTGGTGCTGCCCATGTAGGCTGGCTGTTGTGAGACTGAGGGCAGGAACTGTAAAGCACTTAGAGCCTGATCTCTAACCAAGGACAGGCTAACTAATCTCAATAAAAAAAATGGGATGGCTGATTTTTTTTTTTTTTTTTTTTTTCTTCCAACAGCATATAAGCCCCACACACACACACACACACACACACACCACACCCATGTTCAAACCATAACCACAACTGGATTTCTAAAGGAAATAAAGCGATTTAGAGTTGAATTCTTCTTCTTTTCCCATTTTAAAAAAGTGAACATCCAGCATTGCAAGTTTAAATGGTGATGTATAAAACTGACTGGTACATCAAAAACATGGTTGGAGAAGGTTAAAGCCACAATTCCCAAACCAAAGGATCGGGGGTTGAAATTTGAATGTGTATAGTCCCACCCACAAAGGAAGGAGGGAATTGCCCGTGCGCACAGTCATAGAAAATCTGCCATTGCCACTGGTTTACATGCTCGTTTACATATTCCTGCTGTAGACTTTAACTGTGAACAGACTCCTATGATTAAGCATCAGAACAATATGCATCATAGGTTAAATGTTTGGGGTTTGTTGCAACTGTGTCTTATTCTGGAAAATGCACCCCATCCATGCTGAATCTTTAATTAAAAATGTCACCATAAAGTGTACTTAATCAGGATACTGATAGAACCATTCTCTCTTTAAATGACATGTATGTCTGAACGCTGGGAATGGCCAGCCTTCAAAACGCAACGACCATAGCACAGCCTACAGCTTGAAGTCAGTTTTCAAAATGCATGGACCATGGCCCTAGCCTACAGCTTGAAGTCAGTTTTCAAAAATGCATGGACCAAGGCCACAGTGGACCATGGCATAGCCTACAGCTTGAAGGTCAGTTTTCAAAATACATGGACCAAGGCCAAGCCTATAGCTTGAGGTCCAGGTTTTCAAAATACATGGACCATGGCCACGACTTATACAGCTTGAGATCGGTTTTGGCAAAATTATAGGTTGAGATCAATTTTCAAAATGCACTACACTAAAGTATACAGCTTAAGTTTGGCTTTCAAAATGGAAGGACTATGGCCACAGCCTAAAACTTGAAGTCAGCTTTCAAACTGCATAGATCATGGCAACAGCCTAATGCTTACTTATAGTGGTCAGGTTTCAATGGCAAGGGCACTGGCCTCTTCCTTGTTTAAGAATGGATTTCTTCCTTAAAGCATTCCCGATGAAGAGACTGACAAAGGTGGTAGTATTTATAAGCACAGTCACTTTTCTCAAATTTCTCAAAAATAAATTAAAAAAAGAAATGGTATTAGTTCCGCCAGACGATACAGACAAACAGATCACAGGACAAAACAAACACAATGCATTTTGACCTCTTGGGTCTTCTTTAGGGCAAACGCAAACAACATTTAGGACAATGAAATTGAAAACATAGAACGAGCAACCACTTATCTTCTCACATTCGGCACAACATGGATGTTTAAACATTTTTCAAAATTTGCTCCATTTTCCGCCTTCAGTCACCTCGTTTTGAAACTAGGTCAATACTTTTTTGTTTGCCATGTGTGGCAGATTGGATAAGAGTGTTGGTGAAACAATATTCACTGAGCAGTTAAGAGCATCTTCAAATTGAGATATAGCAGTATGGACTCTGAGATTCCACTGTAAGACCCTCTGATTTTTTAACAGAGGGTCTTAAGGACCCTTGGTTTTGAATGCTACAACTATAATTAGGAACACTGATCATGGCCACAGCATACTGATTGCTTGCAGTGGTCAGCTTTCAAAGGGCAAGGACAAGGATTCTGCCTCAAGTTTTTCCTTGCAGCGGTCAGCTTTCAAAGGGCAAGGACAAGGATTCTGCCTTAAGTCTACTTGCCGCGGTCAGCTTCCAAAGGACATGGACTAGGATTCAGCCTTAAGTTTGCCTGCGGTGGTCAGCTTTCAAAGTGGCAAGGACTAGGATTCAGCCATAAGTTTGCTTGCGGTGGTCAGCTTTCAAAGTGG
>JADBJO010006695.1:22500-27500 GCA_016801955.1 Conus betulinus | reverse complement strand
GTGCACGCACGTGCACTGGAGAGAGAAAGAGGGAAAGAGAGAGAGAAAGAGACAGACAGACAGACAGAGACAGAAAGAGAGAAAAGACGAATATATGATGAATGAAAAGTGTTTACAATCATGTTTTGAAAAAGAATAGCTTTTGACTCCTGTAAAATATTCTTGTTCAAGCTCTTTTAACCATTATATGATTCAATCAGTTTCTGCTTCACCTTTAGTGGCATATATCTTGCTTTCATTCTGCCGAGCGCACGCTGCAACTGAATACATTGTGCAGGGACATTTGCAGTAAAAACAAAGGGATGCAACTGTAGTCTCCTAAAGTTGTGTGGAGACAAATCTCATCTTTTGTTTCAATTCTAAATCAAATGGAGGCTTCATTCACATCTCAGAATCTACTTCGGTGGCAGGGACAGTCATGATTTATCGACTTTTGCTGCTCACTTAATCGAATGAGACAGAGAATGGCCAATTACCACCCTAGCACTGCAAAAACCAGCACATGACAGCCTGATGCATGTTTTTAAAATGCAACAAGTCATTTCAAAATTTCACACAAACATATCATTGAAGCAGCAACAATCTGGAATCCTGCATATACACATTATCATAAACACAAACACACAAACATTCTCACTAACAATCAATGGTGAACGAAATGAACAGCAAGCAATACAGCTCAATGTTACACCTATGAATTATAGAAGAACTGCCTACTTGATCAGGAAGAAATCCAGATGAGCAGTCCAAAAACTAAGGTAGCCGCCTGACTTTTTCTGATATTTCTATGTGAACAGTAAGTGTCCTCTGCTGCTGATGTAAAGAATGTCCAAAACAAACACCTGTTCTGAAACATCAGAATAAATGAATCATGAATCCGGGGAGCCGGAATAGCTCAGTTGGTACAGCGCTGGACTCGTAATCTTGGTGATCCTGGGGTTGTGGGTTCGAATCTCCGCTGGGGCGTTTCGAACAGGGGGATTTTTCCCTCACGGTTAAACATTGGTTCTGACTCCATTTCCCATACAGTCCTTCGAATGAGGCTATAAACCGCAAGTTCCCTGTGTGAACGCACGCATAATATCTTGCACACACGTAAAATCCCATCACCAACTTTCGGAAGAGAAGGCCAGGTTGGCCGTTGGTATGGATGACACGTTACAGTATAGCATGCACCCTGCGTGAGAAATGGAAAGAATGAAGGAAGTAAGGAAATGAGTGAATGATATTGACTGGATGACATGGGGAAATGACTGAATGAAGCGCCAGCTGGCAGCTCTTCAGTCAGCACTACCCAGGTAGGCAGCCCGTTGTGTAAACGAGTGTTGATTGTAAAGCGCTTAGAGCTTGGTCTCTAGCCAAGAATAGGCGCTATGAAAGTATTCATTATTATTATTATTATTATTATAGAGAGTGGGGCAGCTCAACATTTTAAACCTGAGGTGTTTTCTGAAAGTATTATTAATCATCATGTGTCACAGTCAGTGTTACAACAGAGAGTGTGTGTGTGTGTGTGTGTGTGTGTGTGTGTGTGTGTGTGTGTGTGTGTGTGTGTGTGTGTGTGTGTGTGAAAACATTTTTCTGAGCATGGCTGGATTCCAAAACTTCACTGTAAAAGACACCAAGAGAAGGAAGAAATGCTATGGAAAGAACTTGACAGCAGACCTTTTAAGAAAGGTGACCATACATGTCAGATCTATACAGGTTATTTGGGAAGGTTTGGCAGCTAAAGGAAATAAGGCTGCCATTTGCGAGCGCCTGGATTCAACAAAAAAGTTTTACAATATTTTTTTGTTTTGTGTCAGCTGTGACAGTGATACATGGCTGTCAATTTAATGACTATGGATACTTTAGTGATCCATGTATCACTGAACCAAAAAACGACAGCTCAGAAAGTAGTGTAGACTATCCTGCAAGTGTGCATGTGATTACTTCTTGTACAAATTACTATCATGTGGGTTGTTGACCATATGCCCTATTAAATGATAAACTAGACTACTTACGGAAAGATGCCACTATCTTCTGCTTTGAGTGCTCAGATTTATGTCATAAAGCATGATTATGCCCCTCGCGTCGCAAAATAGATTGGACAACCTTCTCTTCTTCTCTCTTCTTCTGTTATGTGGCCACAATCAACACTGATTATTTTGCCACAGATCAGAAAGTTTCCTTGAACCGGTTGCCCGACTTAAATATCCTTTTCTTTTCCCTGTGTAGACTTGAGATAGCTCTTCAAGTTGCATTTTATAAGTAGATCACAACATTCACTCCAGATCACATTTAACATTCCCTGCCCACTAACTGGATCACAGGGGGCGAGAAGTGACGGGCAGGCATCCTAGTGACAGCCCCCCGGCACCCCCCCCCCCAGGCATCCTAGTGACAGCCCCCCGCACCCCCCCCCCCCCCCCCCCCCCCCCCCCCACCACCCCCCCCCCTGACCCCCACCCCCCCCCCCCCCCCCCCCCCCCCCACCGCAGCCCCTCCTACCAGCACACCCCTTACCCACTACCTACCTAACCTTACACTCTCACATTCATACAGGGCAGTTTATGTTTGCATTCGTTTTAATCTTACTCTTGAAATTTCGCAGCAGCGAAACTGTCAAGAGTGTCAGTATTGAGGTGGGAGGTGACTATATTTTTAAAACTGTCTGGGGAGTCTGCCTCTACAATATGTGCTGGGAGTTCATCCTACTCACGGATGGCTCGGAGGAAAAAAAACAGAGAAGAGCCTATATTGTTGTTTGTGATCTACCAAGCGTTTAAACTGTTTAAAACGTTTTCACAATTTCAGCTGTTTAAACTCTTACGGGGCTGACCGACAAAAGCTCTCAGAAACAGTGGGCAACAAAAATGAAACTTATGTCTCGTGAACGAAGTTCTGAGTTCGTCTATAGATATTTTACGTTCTGATTACTGTATACATTGAACAGAGCAACGATCTGGGCTGAAACTGAATCTGAAGCTGAGACGAGGCACTGATGATTGATGGTAAACAGGCATTATTATTGACTGAATACGATACAAGCACAAACAGTAGATGGCCAGTTATTAGTTCCCCAGGCTAGGAATGACACTGACTTACCAAGGTCAAAAAGAGATTTCCTATGGCATTCCTTTCAGACTCTTACCTGGCAAGTAAACATTTTGAGCTGAACGACCAAGATAAAATTTCGACCAACAAAGCGGTTCTTGTAATCACAGGAAATAGTAATCCTGTCGTTTACTTCCGGTTTACAGGTGCAAACTGTCAAGGACGGGATCCAGTTGCTTGCTAAGCCACAAATCTCAGCGTCGCAAATCAAACCCAGTGCTGATAATTGACGAAGGGTGGGGCAGGAATTTATCTTCTAATCTCTCCAAATTGATGCTCAAACGTTTCTGCAAATTAAGATGCACCTCTCAAAATCAGATTTTACTTTCGATTTCTAAGGAAGAGTAACTGCGTGCAGTTCAAAAAAGCAACACCACATCTGCGAAGTTTCGAGACAACACAATATGCGCAGAATTGAGAGCTGATCGATAAGTGAATTTATAACTAAGATGAAAGGATGTAAGACCTGCAGTCAGCGCCATGACTTGACTTGACTTGACTTGACTTGATGCAACGTTTGAGGCCCTTTTTGGGCCTGTTCGTTGGTCCTAGTTTTATTAGCTAAAGATTTCACATGCGTGGGAATATACATGTCCTAACTTAAGTTAAACACTCAGGCTCCTAATCTGTCTTTCCGTTGTTTCCAGTGCTGGTCCAGAAGACTTTTGAAAGCATTCAGCGAAGGGGCTGTCGCAAGAGGAGAGGCCATGACCAGCAGTACAAACAAATACAGTGCAGGACAGACTACAGACGCTTCTTCTTCTTCCCGCGGACCATCAGGGACTGGGACGCCCTTACCGCCGAAGAAGCTGAGGAAGCTACAGCTACTGACACTCTTGGCAGCTCACAGCTGCCAAGAGGAGAGCAGAACTAACCAACCAGCAGTCCCAGCCACCACCCCCCCACCCCCCTCCCCTCCCCTTGCATTGTTAGTATTTATAAAATATGGCACCCTTCCCTTCTCTCCCGTTTTTTTTTGTTTGTTTGTTTGTTTGTTTTTTTTTGTTTTTTTTTTTTGTTTGTTTTTGTTTTTTTTTCTTTTTCTGCTGGCATGGCAACTTGTGGGTCCGGCCAACATCATTTTTGGTTTCCCTTTGTTTTTCAAACCCACCGGGAAGTCACGGCACCCCCCCCCCCCCCCCCCCCCCCCCCCAAAGTAATAGCACCAAAAAAATCAGCAAGTTGATTGTGGCTGCTCAAACCCAAGAAGAAGAAGAAGAAGAAGAAGAAGACCTTAGCAGATGTCTTAGCTGCGCTTAGCGTAATGCGGTGGTCAGACATCGGGTATCTACTTAATGCTGGCTGCGCCATTATTTATTTCTTTTCGTTCAGGTTCAGGAGGGAGTGGCGCATCATCATGGATAAGGAGGCCAGGAAGAGCTTGATGGGATGCAGCCAGTCAACTCAAGAATCATCACAGCCAGATTCTTCTCCAAGTATACCAAGACCACCATCATACAGTGTTACGCACCGACAGAGCAAGCCACGGAGGAGAAAGACCTGTTCTACAACATGCTACAGGAACAGATAGACGAGACACCACAATATCACATCCTACTTCTTATGGGAGACTTCAATGCAAAAGTTGGAGCGGAGAACACCGGGTATGAGACTTGCATGGGACAAGAGGGAGTGGGAGTGGGAGATAGAAATGACAATGGACAGCGTTTTGCAGATGCGTGTCTTGAGAACGGTCTGGTGATAGGAAGTACCATCTTCCAACACAAAACCTTCCATAAACTGACATGGGTATCACCAGATGGAAGAACCAGTTACCAGATAGATCACATTGCCATCAACCAGAAGTGGAGGAGCTCCATGAAGGACGTGAGAGCCATTCAAGGCGCTGACGCTAGCAGTGATCACCATCTTGTGTTATGCAGACTCCAGCTGAAGCTCAAGAG
>JADBJO010006695.1:12500-20000 GCA_016801955.1 Conus betulinus | reverse complement strand
CAGTGTGTGTGTGTGTGTGTGTGTGGGGGGGGGGGGGGGGGGGGGACGAATATTCAGAAGATGACATGATTACACAGAGTTCTTGTGCAACAGCTCTAACTGTCCCACCCCAATCCCGCCCAGTGACAAATGACATCACGTTGAGGACTGATGCAGCTGTGTCCGAGCCCGACTAGGCCTATATAATTAGTCCCATGTGGACACGGAAAGCTCTGCCTCAAATCCTACGGACACACAAGTGGTCTGCAGGCACTGAAGACAAGGAGGAGGTGGCCCTGGACTTGGGAAGCTCACATTTCTTTTGTGACTGTGCAGTCTTGAACTCTCATAATAAGAAGCAGCTCCTCAGTCTGGCTGATACAGCTAGATCAGGAATGGCAGTCAAGTGCCGCTCATTTGTCCCACTGTCTGGTATCGATCGAAGCTCTTCAGCGATCTGCTGAGTGTGTCCTGGGTGGGTTTCTTTTTACCACCAGTACCCAAGCAGGCATGCCTTCGTATCACTCAATGAGGCAAAGGCAATGCTTGGTTCCAAAGATATGGACTCTATTTACTAGGTACTTGTGGATACAGAAGCGGTCGCCGCCATCATGCCGAGCCGAAGCTGGTATACCGTTTCAATACGGTCCAACCTTAAAATAGCATACACCACATCTCCCCTTTTTTTAAGGCGTGAAAGTTATCTTTTTACCGTTAAAGATTCCTTGTCTGACGAAAGCATCTTAAATGCTTTTTTATCATTATCAAATCAGTTTCAGTCTTCCAGTCATAGTAAACTGTCTTAGTTACGAAATTGTGAAGCAAGATGAATTTAATCTTTGTAAACTTTAATTTATGTCATGACTAGAACCAGCTAAAGAGTGTCTGACTAGATGTAAATCACTGCACCAGGTCTGTGACCAGTGTCTATTTGTTTTTGCCTTTCGTGGCACCAGGTCTTTCACCAGTGTCTCTTTTTGTTTTCACAACTGTTCGATGAAACGCTGTGGCTTCTTGTGGGCCCGTGCAGATCTTCTGCGTAAGGGCTGAAGTCCTTCTGGGGATGTAGGTGTTCCTCTGGCACCCGTCTGGAGTTGGAGTAAGGGGCCATGGCCAGGGAATGTCTCTCCGGATGTGGTCCCGTCTTCTGGAAGTTGGGTGGGAGGCACCTCTCTTCCTGTTATGCGGGTGGACCTGTAGAGGGGGTACGTGTGCTGGGCTGGACTGGTCTGCTGGCTGGTGGAGCTTCCTGGTCATCTGACGGTTTCTGCGTAGGAGGCCACCGTCAGATGTTTCAATAACCGCGGATTTTGGAGCCTCATGGTGTTGGATGACTGTGCCTTCTTTCTCTTCAGGTCAGGAATCCAGACTGCATCACCGGGTGACAGGTTTTCTGGGGTGACGACTCTGTGTCTTCTGTCGTAGTCGGGTGTCATCTTCTCACGGTGCTCTTTCTCCCTCTTCTTCACCGTCAGGAACTCGGGGGTCTGGGGCAAGAGGAGGTTGGGATGGCATGGGACTCTGGTTTGAGTCTGCGTCCTATGCTTAACTGGGCAGGAGAAAAAACCATTGGGTAATGGGGTATTCTTATACATCAGGAGGCCAAGGTTCTCATCATTGGTTTTCTTGATGATACTTTTGGTGGTTTGAACGGCACATTCAACCTCTCCATTGGACTGGGGATAGTATGGTGATGATGTGACATGGTCGAATCCCCAGGACTGTGCAAAGGACTTGAAGCCTTCTGCAGTGAACTGCGGCCCATTGTCTGTCACGACAATGTCTGGGATGCCGTGGCGACGGAAGATCTTTTCCATTCCTGCTATTGTTTCTGCTGTTGTGACTCTACTGGAAACCAGGGCCATTTCGATGTCTCTGGAGTAGTAGTCAATGGCAAGCAGGAAGAGCTTGCCGTTATACTGGAAAAAATCTGCAGCAATCCTGGACCAAGGTATCTCCGGAAATGGAGTCCCCTTCATAGGTTCCACCCTAGCCTTTCGATGCTTGGTGCACTCCGGGCAGGTCTTCACCATCTGGTCAACGTCTTGGGAGAGGCCAGGACACCATACTGAGTTGCCAGATTTTCCTTTGTTTTGTTGACTCCTTGATGCCCCATCATGGAGGCATCGAAGGACATCTCGCTGCACTGATGATGTGATGACGAGCCCTCTTCCCTCGGAGTAGGAGTCCATCATGTACAGACATGCTGCCTCTCTCATTGAAGTAGGTCTTGAGAGGACGATTTAGGGTAGTCTTATCTGGCCAGCCAGTATGAACATGGTGCATGACAACACGCAGGATATCGTCCTTCTGTAGCTCTGACCTGATTTCCTCCAGTCTTCTGTCACTGACTGGCATGGTCACAAGCACAGAGTTGACGTATGCCTCTACATGGCCTGTCAGGTTGTTGTCCTTAGTGTCTGTCGTTGGCAAAGGAGCCCTTGACAAGGCATCTGCAGTATGAAGTTCCTTGCCCGGGACGTGCACGATCTCAAAGGAAAGCCGCATCAGTCTCATTCTGAAACGCTGGATGCGAATGGACAGTTCGTTAATCAGCTTGGAAGAGAACAGAGGTACCAAGGGCTTTTGGTCCATCTGTACTCTGAAGAACATGCCAATGAGCAGGTCAGACCAGTGTTCAAGACTCCAGGTAATCGCCAATGCCTCCTTCTCGAACTGGACGTACCGCTGCTCTATGGCTGTTAACGAGCGACTTGCATAGGCGACTGGATGAAACATGCCATTGTCCTGGCGCTGGAGAAGGACAGCCCCAGACCGTCACTGGTGACGCAAGATCTTGCTTCAGGGTTTTGAAGGCTTTTTGCTGATCTGGTCCCCAAGTCCATGCTGAATCTGTTCGGGGTAAGTCTCTCAGGGGCTTGGTTTTCTCAGCCAGGTTAAGTACAAACTTCATGAGTTGGTTGACCATCCCCAGGAATCTTCGGATTTCTGCTACATTTTCTGGTTCCTTCATATCAACGATTGCCTTGGCTTTTGCTGGATCCCTCTTCACCCCATCAGCATCAATCACTTGTCCCAAGTATTCGAGGCGGGGCATGGAAAAAATTCAAATTCATCGAAGTTGAGGGTAACGCCGCTGTGTGACAATCGGTCAAGAACTTCCTTCAGCTTTACATCATGGTCTGCTTTGTCTTTGCCAAAGACAAGGATGTCATCTATGTGACACGGTACTCCCTCAAGCCCTTGAAGAATTTGGTCCATTTTTTTTCTGAAAATATTCTGGCACTGAAAGAGATGCCGTAGGGAAGGCGTTTGAACCTGTAGCGCCCAAAGGGAGTAATGAAAGTTGTAAGCTTTGAGCTCTCTTCATCCAGTTTGATTTGTTGAAACCCTGAGTTTGCCTCAAGTGAAGCAGTGCTGTGTCAGTTTACAAAATACTGCTGTGCTAAACACTACCGTATTAATTCACACAAAAATCAGTTCAAACTTTATCGAAGACTTGAGTAAAAATTAGGTATCAAAACGTGGCTGAATTACTAAAGAAATATCTAGAATGTATCGCTGCCATGATATATAATGCAAGTTAATTTAAGTAAGAATTAAAAAAAAAAAAAAACAAACCACAGTTATTAAACATGTTCTTTAGCCCATACACCAGTGCTGAACTTTGTAATCGTTGAACATAGCTCCGAATCTCTAATGTGAATAAATGTTAAGCGGACTGGAAGATCTCAAGTTTCGTTGTGAGATCCACACAATGACTTCGTTGATTTATTAATTCTTCTATAAAGAAACTGAATTCTTTCGTGTTTTGATTTCAAAATGGTGGACTGATTTCTGCTGCCTTTCCATCAAGATTGTTTTTTTTTATTATGTGAGGGCAAATGGATCGGACATTGATGTCATCAGATCAGCATAATCCAGAGAGTAATGTGTAATGATCAACAGTGTCCTGTCTTCCTGTTTTCATTCATGTCCGTAGTGGGATAGTATGAAAGTCTTCAATGTCAGCCAGTTCATGTGACCATGGATGGCTGTAGAGACTCCCTCTAAAGGCGGGTGGCTACTCGTGCAGACCCTACGACTGAAGAATTATACCAGCTACATTGCTTGTTGACATTCTGTAAAGTTAGATTGAATTTGTTAATTTTAAAACTGCTATTTATGATTTATTTTCATAGATTTTTTTTATAGCGTTTCACAGCTTCAGATATTTTACTCAAAAGACCGTGGTGATACAAAATGATTTACGCCGATCTGAATCACTCTTGTCTCGAACCATAGTATATATATATATATATATATATATATATATATATATATATATATATATATATATATATGTGTGTGCGTGTGTGTGTGTGTGTGTGTGTGTGTGTGTGTGTGCGCGCGTGTGTGTGTGTGTGCGCGTGTGCGTGCGCGCGTGTGTGTGTGTGTGTGTGTGTGTGTGTGTGTGTGTGTGTGTGTGTGTGTGTGTGTGTGTAAATCTTGTGAATACTTCTTACGTTCTGAGAGAACCTGAACTAATGCGCTAAATGTATGAATATATTAAATAGTTTGACATCACATAATACTTCAGCGTCCACTATAAAGAAAAAATATTGTCGTGACACATGCTGTGAGAACGAAAAAAAAAAAAAAAAACAACAACAGTTTTTGTTTTATCAAAATTGTTCAGTTTCTCTTCTCTTTAGAACTGACATACATATAAAGTTTCTAACACTTGTGTTCAGTTGTTTGTCGAATGCTTTTACTGTCAAGTGCTATTTGATTCCAATATATAGAAAAAAAAAAACATTTTTTTTTTGTTTTTAAAAGCGCGCACACACGTCGAGACTGGTCCGATTTAACATATTTAGATTACGCTAGTTTATACTGAAAATAAAACGTTTTAGGATTGACAGTTCCTTTCAGTCCTTAGGTTCTGCGGTCATTTTCAAGAGTGATATATTCAGGGATGCTGGATGGCAAGCTCGCTAGACTACCTGAAAACTGCAGTGCAGAACACTTTCAAGAGTTTCTGGCCATGTGAGGGCAGATTTGCATGGAGGCACGTGCCACTGGCTTTGTGCGCTGTCAGGACTCCACGCCAGTGAGAACGAAGTGCCGGAATGAATCTGGTTTCTTTGCTTGGCGTTTCTTGGGTCTGCAAGTGGAAGTGGACGACACAATGTCGAAAAAAACATGACAATCATTTTTCAACTGCGTCTTTTTTGCCTGGCTGTAGTCTTTTCACTGTTTCATAGGTGATGTTGTAAGAGATAGAGGCGAGAAGACTGTAGCGGAGCAATTTCATCTCTTCCTCTCACAGCACTGACTGCCTTTCTTCTAAACGACACCACTCCTCTCCATTACATGTCAGTAATATAACATTTACTCTGTAATCTCGGTTGTATTAGAGAGGAGTAAAAGGTGTGAAAACGCTTCCGTACGCAAAGTTTACTGTGTGGTGGGTGCTAAAGTTTTATGTGCTTGTGCCTTTAAAAAATCTGTCATGCTACAGCTGATTGTTGTTCTTAAGATATGACACCATGTCTTATCTCCATCTGGGCAACCTCGTTCTGATTAGAAATAACTGAGCATGTCAGAGTGGGATTTTAACCAATGTACGAGTTTGGCTTCTTCGGATTTTCTCCGCTTTTCTGTCAAAGTGTTAAACGTGTATATGAAAGGATTGATGGAGGAATTAATGGTAGAACAAAAACAGCCAGAAACACGTTCACTTCTCCTGAAATGGGGGACCAGCCTGTGCCAACATTCCACACAGTCCAATAGGAAACCAGCGCTAGCGCGTGAAATCAGTCACTGCAACGGAGATCAAGCGTCGAGCTATAACCATGTCCCGTGATACTTTCGTTGTGTTAGTTTTCATAGCGTTGCTCTGTATTGACCAGTAGATGAAGCACTGACCAGTAGAGAGACGAGTAAAAACAGAGCAAAATTAAGAACTATTAATACGCTGAAAGAATAAGATTTCCCTTTGAATTCTTGTCTTGTCACTGGCAGTGGAATGCAGATGCCTGTCTGACTGTAGAATTTCCAGTGTGAGGTAATGGGAAGTAAAGGCAATAAGGCCAGAATCCAACCAATCACCCATGTAAACAAACAAGCCAGCGCTGCTGATGTTCTGTCAAATCTCAGGGCACTGAAAGGAAAGCGGAGAACAATAAAACGATCCAGCGTTATTAGCCAGATGATCAGAGCCGAAACCTCACTAGACAAAAGAGACAGAAATCCAGCTACCTTACAGGTCACACTTCTCTTCCATGTGTCACCAAAATGGAAATATCTGCCACGGAATCGTTCATCAGCCGCTCCTATGATGGCAATGTAGACGCCCATCAAGAAATCCGCCATTGTCAAATTGATGACAAATACACTGAATCCCCTCGAAGAAATCGATGTCCTTGGATACAAACGTGCACAGAAGCAAAAAAGGTTACAGTCAAAGAGAGACAGGTGACCAGCCACATAATTCCACGGTACATCCACGATTGTAATAAATCCTCACACGAAGATATTTCATCTTTTGGGGCAAGACACGATCCATCGAAGTTATTAGGAAGTATTTCATCGCAGCAAAGTTTAAAGTTTTGTGATGATATGACCCGCAAATCAGACAGATCCTTGAATATGTCAGGTGAAAATGTGTTGACTGGGCTGTCAGTCATGTGCACTTCAGTTAACTTTGACAAGGACTTGAATCCAGCAGGACTGATGGTGTGAATGGAGGTAAAGGTTAAATTCAGTTTCTGTACGTGAGGAAATGGTAAAAAGACGTCAGTATTTAGCACTCCAAGACAGGTGTGTGACAGGTCTATTGTTGTGAGGACAATTTGTCGAACTAAAGATGAAAGATCAACGTGTAATGACGTCAGAGGATTGTGGGCCAGAGACAATGCAAGCAGATTTTTAAAACCAAAGAAGGAAGCCATGTTTACCTGCTGTAATGTGTTACGTCCTAAACTTAAAAGCCTCAAATTCTGTAATTCTAGTGCGGGCAAGACAGTCAAAGCACACTGATCTAGAACCAAGTAAATAAGATAGGTGTTGTTGCTGACATCAGACAGTGTCATACCTGAACCTGTGGCATCCAAGGAACGGAGAGCAGGGACGTATGTAGCAGAAAAAGGATGACGACACAGGAACGAGTGGCCTTGACACTGGCAGACTTCAGGACAGGCCACGTCACACGATAGTTCATCATCAGACCTAGGGCAGTGTGGCCAGCCGTCACAGAGGTGAACAGTGTGAACACAGATGACAGACTCTCTCTACATCTGAAGAATCCCGGACACGCTGTTTCCTCACATCCCTCTTCGTCCTGGTGGTCAACACAGTCGTACATTTCATTGCATCGTGTGTAGACAGGCAGGCAGTCGTTGTAGTCTCCAGGACAACGATAGTGGCTGTCAGGACAGGATTCATTAGAATTTTATCGGGGTTGAGACGAACTGCTTGACACATCAAAATTGACTGAAGCAGGAAATGGGCAGTAGGATTCTTGAATTGATGTCCATCTGAATCCACGACAGTCATTTTCATCTACTCATCCAGACA
>JADBJO010006695.1:0-2500 GCA_016801955.1 Conus betulinus | reverse complement strand
TCAAGTTTGTTCTTAAACGGTTCATATCTACCCTGTGAGAGGAGGGAAATGAAGCGATCAGGAAATAAACCAAAGGAAAGGGACAGTGCTTCAATCTAAAAAAAATGAAGTTTGACTAAATATGGCCGCCATGAGGTAACAAAACTGGTGATATATGACAAAAGCAGCAGAGAAACGCAACAAAAAAAAAAAAAAAAGAAGCACACACACACACACACACACACACACACACACACACACACACATAAAGGAAAAAAAAGGGGGGGGGTGCAGGTGTCGGGAACGGGGCAGCTCAAAAAAAAAAAAAAAAAAAAAAAGGCGACAGCCAGGAGTAGGTTCAAAAACGGTGTCCGGCGTGAGCATTTTAAATTGATTTATTCATTTTTCATTTTCTTTTTTAACTTGGTAACTTCTGTCCCATTGTCTGATGATTGGTGAAGGTCTATCTGTCTCTCCTTCTCCATGTCACGTGCATTGTGTGTTCGTCTTGTCTCTCTGTCTCTGTGTCTCATTAGTTCCCCAGACAAGCCGTGAGTTGTGTTATGTTTTGAATAATCTAAAGGTTATTGAACGAAGTTAGTCCTGCTACATCGCAGTGCAATGAATGTATATCACTGAGCCGTCGTAGATGAGAATAGGCGTATGTAGAGTTGAGTTTGCGGCGGACTCAGTTGGGAAGACTGGGCGATCGATCAGCATGAAAAAAAAAAGTCTCGAATTCTGTGGCCCTTCATGCCCTGCTCTCATAGTGACCTCAATTTCGATGTCCTCTCCACGTCTGTGGCCTTGCTTTGGTTCCGTCGGGGTCACCGTATCGGCGAGTCCATGGGGCTGTCGTTGGACGGACGTGGTGGCGCCCTCCGGAGGGAGAGCTCACTCACGCCGGCTCCGCGACTAAGCAATTATTGTCGTCAGTAGGGGGCTTAGTAGGTGGTGTCCTGCGTATGTTAGATCAGAACAGGCGCCACTGAACACCACCGAATGACTCGGCAGCAGTGCAGTGTCTCCTCCGGTGGGTTGCCTCTTGACGACTTGACATTGACTGCTCCCTGTGGATTGCCGGTGCCGGGGCTACGGCGGGGCCGACCAGGCTGTGGCTGTGGACAGGGTGTCGGAATGTGTTCTTCTTGCCGAAAAAAAAAATTCTTTTTTAACAGTCGCAGCGGTGAAGTGATGCCACAGATTCCCAGCTGGGAAGTCGTGGGTTCGATTCCCATCAAAGCAATATATTTGTGGATTTTTTGTTCTGACTGGCTCCTACCTTGAGTTGAGTTTGCTATGATCTCAGTTGGGATGGTTGGGACCACACAGTCAAGTTTCATCCATTTAATGGGAGCCTCTCTGAGAGTGTGACTTAAATTTCCAGACAAACACTGCAAGTGTCTGTATCTCTCGGGCCTGTTTGACGCTGGGTATATGTTATGAAAGTAAGCGTAGAAAACAACCCTGCCAAGTAGTCTCAGACCAGAACGAAAATCCGTAGCTTCAATTCCATCATCTTCATCCTCATCGATCAGCAAAAATAACGACTCAAAGTCTGTGACCTTCCGTGCCCTTCTATCATGGTGTGACCTCAGTTTCCATGTCCTCTCCACGTCTATGCTCTTGCTGAAGTTCTGTCGCGATCTCTGGTATCGGCAAGTCCATGGTCACTGTCGTTGGACGGACTGTGGTAGTGCCCACTGGTGAGAGAGAGAGAGAGAGGATCAGAATGGGCACCAGCCAACTCCACCAAGGTCCCTCAGCAGACAGCAGTGCGGTGTCTCCTCTGGTGGGTTGTGTGGATGTACCCAGTGAGAAAGTTACAACATATAAATGATACCGAACATAGAGACCAGGCATGCGCTGGCTTCTATTAAAAATTTAATCTGCGTCCTTTCCTTTACAAACATCAGGTTATGTATCAGGTAAAAAACAGTCAGTCAGTTGGCTACATAACTGAGCTGCAAATTACATGATTGTAGCTTGGGTCAGAGTGTGCTAAGGCATGGGAACTGGCGAATAGTATTCACAACTCATTACATGTGTGTGTGTGTGTGTGAGTGTGTGTGTGTGTGTGTGTGTGTGTGTGTGTGTGTGTGTGTGTGTGTGTGTGTGTGTGTGTGTGTGTGCGCGCGCGCTCGCGCGTGCGCGCCTGCGCATGTGTGTATGTGAGAGAGACACATGTTTACATCGCCCTTCTTCTAAAAAACCTAACCGACTGGACACACGATAACACACTTATAAAAAAAAATCAATACAGACAATGTATGAAGAAGACAAAAAAAAAAAAAAAAACACGTAATTTCAATTAGACTCAGAAAGGATGTATATACATTAGAGGCAACAGCAGGCAATTTGTTTCATGCATATTTCATTGCCAATCACTTTCCCTGCCCCCCCCCCCCCCCCCCCCCCCCCCCCTCCGAAAAAAAAAAGAAGAAAAAAAAAGAAAAAGATATATATAAATGAATTAAAAAAAAAAAAAAAAAAAAAAAAAAAAAACAGCGTGGAGTACGTG
>JADBJO010006694.1:90000-122500 GCA_016801955.1 Conus betulinus | reverse complement strand
AAAAGAAAGAACCATTATCCTTTTTTTTTTCCTTCTCAGATGAAACAAGTGCATTTTAGACAACTCACCCTAAACTTCGACACATCTGGACAAACTGATAATCGGCTTTGTATCACTCGTTAATAGCAAATCGAACTTTTGGCATGGAGTTTCGTCTTCTGGTCTGGTTTGCGGTGCTGAGTAAAAGGGTTGCAGATTCGACGTTTTCTCCTGGCGTGACCAACTACACCACCTCAGCAGCCTTTGAGGGTGGAAGTGTGAATTTTACCAGTAGTGAAACAAAGTCTGCGCCGATCGCCATGACCGATGAACACAGCATTCTATATCTCGTTCCCACAGTGAGATTCCGTTCCTTAGTGAGTCAACAACGGAGAAGACAATCAGTGTAAGTCATGCAGAGACGGTATACAATGTGCCGGAGACAACTTTCAATTTGACGTCATGTTTATCAAACGAAACGGATGACAGCCTTATAATAACGAATTATGTATCTGGATACATTGTTGCACATCCCACCCAATGCAATCACGAATGTATGGTCATCATAGAAGTGTCACCTGCAGCAATTGTGCGTTTGGAAATACAAACATGCGGACATTATAACATGCGAATCACTGAATTAACACATACTCGAATACGATCAATGTTTACTATGGGATGCAACCGAAACTCCACCTGTTCCTCTTCTGTATAGCAAGCTAAGCATGATTTCGGTTGATATATCTTCAGATTCGAAATTCTGCAGTCGGTTATCAAATTCATTGTTAATGCATTTCTCTGCTGTTCAACCTAAAGAGATAAATAACATTGAACGTGTTGATCTAACAACTTTTACAGGTAACTTACACACACACACACACACACACACACACACACACACACACACACACACACACACACACACACACTCACACACACACTCACACACACACACACCACACACTCACGCACTTACACAGATGGATCGATGGATTGATTGATAGATAGATAGATAGATAGATAGATAGATAGATAGATAGATAGATAGATAGATAGAGATAGATAGATAGTTGATAGATAGATACAAGACAATGTGCAATACAAGTCAATGTGAATAAATACTGACATATTTAAAGAACAGAAGCTAAAAACAGACATTGTTCACGTGCAAGACAATAAAATGAGAATACATACTGGTATAATTAAAGAACAGAAACTAAAAAGGACATTGTTCACGTGCAAGACAAGACAATGTAATAAACACTTCCATGTTTTAAAACAAAAGCGAAAAGGGCCATTGTTCACGTGCAAGGCAAGACAATGTGAATACATACTGCCATATTCAAAGAAAAGAAGCTTTAAAAAATACATCGTTTATATGCAAAACAAGACAATGTGAAAACATACTGCCATATCTAAAGAAAAGAAGCTAAACAGGATATTGTTCACAAGCAAGACAAGAAAAAGTGAATAAATACCACCATATTAGAATAAAAGGAAGCTAAAAAGGACATTTTTTCACAAGCAAGAGAAGAAAAAATGTGAATGAATACTGCCATGTTTAAGGAAAATAAGCTAAAGAGGACATTGTCCGCGTACAAAACAAGAACATGTGAATGAACACTGTCATCTTCAAAGACAAGAAGCGACAAAGGCATTGTTCATGTGCAAGACAAGACATTGTAATAATTATATACTCTCATCTTTAAAGAAGAAAACAAGCTACAGAGGACATTGTTCACGTGCAAAACAAGAACATGTCAGTAAAAAACTGTCACATCTAAAGAACAAAAGCTACAAAGATTGTTCACGTGCAAGACAAGACAATGTGAAGAAATACTGACGTATTTAAAGAAATGAAGCCAGATCGGACATTGTTCGCGAGCAAGAAAAGACAATGTGAATACATGTTGCCATATGCAAAGAACAGAAGCTGGAAAGGATATTGTTCACATGCAAGACAAAAAAAAAACGTCAATAAATACTACCATATTTAAAGAACAGAAGCTAAACAGCACATTGTGCATGTGCAAGACAGGAATATGTGAATGAATACTGCCATATTTAAAGAAAAGAAGCGAAAGAGAACATCTTGTTTTAACGTGCAAGACAATACAATGTGAATGAATACTGTCGTATTAAAAGAAAAGGAGCTAAAAAAAAAAAAAGACATTGTTCACGTGCAAGACAAGACGTGTGGATGAATGCCGCCATCTTTAAAAAAAGAAAAAAAAAGAAGCTAAAAAGGACAGTGTTCACGTGCAAGATAACAAAATGTGAATGCGTACTGCCATATTTATAGTGAGGGGACGGGGGGTTGGGGGGGGGGGGGGGGGGGTCAACGTAACAGATTGGGATTCCCGTTGTTTTTGCATGTTAATTTTTTTGCAACAATTATGAATGTCTTTTTAACGCACAGACAGCTGAAGATACCGTCTTCGCTGGATACCATCCTGGAGCAAATGTGGGAGCAATCGAACCCTATTCTGCACAAGACTCTGTGTGGCTACTTGCTAGGGCTATCATGTTCACTACTGAAGCCAGGGACATTCAAGCCGTGGATGTCATCACACCAGACAATCAAAATGCGCCTCAGGATGTCCAGACCATGGATACCAGTCCACCAGATGATCAACAGGCTCCAGTGGATGTTCAAGCCATGGATACCAACCAACCTGTAGTTCCTGAGGGATCACAGCAGCCAACTGCCGCAGCTTTCCTTGGTGAGTCAACAGCCATGCAAGATCCAAAACAGCCAGCACGTCAACAGGGTGGCAGTGACAAATGTCATAACATCCCTACCTGGGCAGCCTACAACTCTCTCCTGTCATCTAAAAAACCTTTGACAGAGGTTAGTGCCCTGCCTTGGAAGGCAGACACTAATCACAGTCCTGAAACAGACACAACCAAATCAACTGCATGGTCATGGGACCTGACAGGAAGACGGTTATCATCTTGGACAAGGCCTTAAGATATATGAACGAGTCAAACAGCTTGAGATGACAAGGGATGATTGCAAGGGCAAGTGGATGCTGAGACCTGGTGAGGTGCATACTGTGACGGCTGCATTGCGGGGAGTTGGGAATGCCATAGAAGACAGTTGGCTTGCCGAGGCTTGGCGTGAAGCTGAAATCTATGGTCCAACCAAAACGAGACAGATTCTAGAAGCCAAGCACATGTAAAAAGCCCTGGAGGCACACATGACTACAGCCCAGGCCCTCTATGATCTCTATGCAGAAGAAATCTTTCTAGATCATCCTTATCTGAAGGGGCCATGTGTAGAGGCAGCACAGCAGCTTGACCAAAGTCGTGTTCAATACCTGCAACAAGAGATGTTGAAGGAGCAGCAAAATATGCTAACTATCCTTGAAAAGGAAGGCCAAGTTTGATAAGAAGAAAGGGATCACGAAGTTAACTCTTCAAGTTTGTGCGGACGTACATGAGGATGGTATTACTCATCTATACATTTATGTGTGCCACCCGTGATGGTCTTTGGGAGCTGCACCAGTCGTCCGTTGATGCTCTGTGCAAGTACTTCTTTGTTTTTTGACAAGCAGAAATATGCCGGGCTGGTTCCACTTTCCTTTGCGGAGATGACAGCCCTTCAGATCACATATCTAGACATACATCAGAGTTCATGGATGGAAACTTTGTAGTCAACAAAAAACAGATCCCATTCTGTGCCACTGGGGTAGATCATGCTCTTGAGCACATGAACTGCATCATGAAAGTAACTGAAGGACTCGTGGGCATTACACAGAATGCTAGTGCTTGGGAGAGATTCTTACTTACAGCTTTAGAGCTTAGTAGGCTTACTGAAGAAGCACATGTGATGGCTGGCTCACCAACGACTACACGTAAGGAACATCATGACCTGTCACTGGCTGTCTGGACAAGACTAGGAAAGAGGACATTGCTCGACTCAGGAGTGTGCTCATATCGTCCATGAATCCTATGAGGTACGAGGGTGTGAAGACCTGCCCAACTCAACATCATCACAAAGGTTGTGATGCCAGCTGAGGTGCAGAAAGATGTGTGCAACCAAGAAGACACTGGACAGCAGAAGTATGCCAACTTTGTTGAGGAACGCATCAACACGAATGAGGTCAGTATCTGGGCCAGAGGATGTCACCAATGACATTGCTCCTTTGCCACAAAGGAAGACAACTGTAATTGATGGAATGGCAATTATCCAGGCAATTGGCAAGCCACCTTGGGTCAAATTGTGCTCAAAGGGCTGACCACTTCATAGCTACACTGGACAGCAAGTGTAGAGAATATGATGAGCTCCATCCAGTCTTTCACCGTTATGATCTTCCCACTTCATTGAAAGAGGCCACAAGGGAGAGACGCCAGGGTGGTAAGCCAGCAACTGCTTATCACGTCACAGGCAATACACAAATTGGCAAGGTATCAGCAAAGCAGTTCCTATCAAGTACCGCAACCAAAAATGAACTGACAGTTTATCTTGCAAAGAAAACTCTCCACCACTTTGAGGGTAAGCCAGAGGTCTTCATAGTGACTTCGCGGCAAGAGGTCCTCTCAAACTCCATGGATGTTCAGCATCTCTCTACAGCTCCCAAGAAGAAGCTGACACGAGACGTATCCTGCACAAGCTGGATGCTGTTCGAAGAGGAGCAACAGAACTCTACATTCAGTCACCTGACACTGACGTTTTTATCCTTGCAATCCACCGTTACCATCAGCTCTGCAGGAACACATACTTTGTCACTGGTGGGGGGAACAAGAAGCGAGTAATCTCACTGGAACCAAAAGTGAATGCACTTGGTGATGCAAAGGCTGAAGCCTTACCAGGATTTCATACCTTCTCTGGAGCTGACGTAACAGGTCGATTTGCAGGCAAGGGGAAGCTGACCAGTTGGCAAACACTTAGCAGATGTTCCATAAACGTCCAAGAAACTGGAAGTTGACACTGAACGAGCCATTGAGACATTTGTTTGCCAGCTCCATGAGCCTGGTAGCACTGTGGTGGATGTTAGTGATCTCAGATGGAAGCTTTTCACCAAGAAACAACTAAAGGCTCAAAACTACCTCCAACACGAGGAGCCGTACATGAAGCCATTGCCAAGGCACATTACCAGGCCATGGTGTGGCGTCAGGATGACATTCCTCACCCTCAGCTACCCACCAGCAACAACCGAGGGGTGGAAGGAAGAGGGGGATAGGCTAGTACCAGCACCAAACAAGGATCATCCAGCTCTCCAGCCACAGTTACTCACCTCATCAAATGTGGGTGCAAGAAGATTAGTTGCACATCACACAGCTCCTGTCGGTCGCAGGGCCTCAACTGCTCCGAGATGTGTTTGAGTTGAGCCGATGAGGAGGTGTGCAGTAATGTCAACTAGGGACTCTAAGGAATTGAAGAGGATGAAGAAGGAGATCCTTCCATCTAACTATGAACACACATACTAAATGAACATTGAAGTTCTATCCTACATTAGGTGACCAGAACCAGTCAGATGGTGGACCAAAAGAACTAAATAGAACAGGTCTGAGCCATGAGATTATCTCTGTATGTATGTACAATGTATGTAGAAGTCAAGAACAAAAAAAAAAAAGTTTGATTTGTAGAAAGGAGTGTTTTTTTCTGAATTATTATATTACTTTTAGCAATATACTGGGTGTTTGCTTTCCATACAGAATATATTTTTGGGTAATATAATCAAATTATACTCAGAGGCATAAAAAAAACGCGAAAACAAACTGCATGGAAATTTTGTATTTAATTTGGCCAACGATTCCCTTGAACTGGGAATAGAAAGTGCGAAAAAGCAATCAAACACCATAAAAGTGTCCTTTCAAAGTTCATTCTGGTAGAAAATAAGGTCACATGAACTTGACCTTGACCCTGTGTTAACAGCAGAATGTCAGTATCTGGTGTGACCACCTCGAGCATTGATCACAGCTGTGCACCTGCGGTACATCGAACGCACCAGAGAGTTGATCTGCCTCTGGGGGACTTGCCACCACACCTGGCCCACAGCGACAGAAAGCTGAGCTGCTGTCTGGGGTCTGGCGTTGAGCTGGTTTCAACTGCCTCTGAAGGGCATCCCAGAAATGCTGTATTGGGTTAAGGTCGGGAGAAACGGGCTGGGTGCGGCAGCAGATTGACGTTGTTCTGCCTCAGGAAATCTGCGTAGCACGGGCAGTGTGCGCGGCCTTGCGTTGTCCTGTTGAAACAGGTTCTGTGGATGCCGCTGGAAATGCGGCAGGATGTGGGGCCTCAGAACTTGGTCGAGGTAATCAACAGCAGTGACCCCGTTACCACGTCCTATACCCACATTCTGGAAGATGACTGGCCCAATACGGCGATTCATGCCGGTAGCCCCCCAGATCATGATGCTTTCACCACCCCATGGGTCCCTTTCGGTGATGTTGGCATCCGTGACGCGTTCTCCCGCTCTTCTCCAGATCCGGATGCGGCCATCGCCTGGGTCGACGCAGAACCGGCTTTCGTCACTGAAGAGGAATCGGCCCCAGTCCCGATGGCGCCAATGCACGTGGATCTGTGCCCACTGCAGACGGTTCTGGCGATGCTGGAGAGTCAGGATAGGTCGCGGGCTGGACGCCTGCATTGGAGACCAACTGTGTTCAGTCGGCGACGCACGGTCCTGCTGCTGATTGGCCTGCCATGGTTGCCGACGGTGTTCCTGGCTGTGTTGGCAAGAAAATGTGAATACATATTGCCCATATTCAAAGAACAGAAGATAGAAAGGATATTGTTCACGCGCGCAAGACAAAACAATATAAATAAATACTCCCATCGTTAAAGAAAAGAAGCTGAAAATGACATTGTTCACGTGCAAGACAAGACAATGTGAATGAATACTCTCATATTTAAAGAAAAGAAGCTAAAGAGGACATTGTTCACGTGCAAGACAAGACAATGTGAATGAATACTCTCATATTTAAAGAAAAGAAGCTGAAAATGACATTGTTCACGTGCAAGACAAGACAATGTGAATGAATACTCTCGTATTTAAAGAAAAGAAGCTGAAAATGACATTGTTCACGTGCAAGACAAGACAATGTGAATGAATACTGCCATATTTCTACGTTTGCGTGCAGCATGAGTTTTCACCCCACCCGCACACAGCCCCTCACGCTAAAAAAAAATCGCCTACGTAGCGATTTTGGCATTTTTGGAATATATTTTACATGTTATGATTTGTCGGTGTTAACATCATGCTTGGTATGTCCGAAAAGACGCAATCAAGGACTTTCAGATGAATGTACTTTCAAAACTCTAAGGAGATCCTGCGTTGACACAACACACGAATAAGTCGAACCGTCCGAGGACAACAACGGGAAGCAGCCCGATATAGAGGGGCTGAAGACTGTCCTCAGAGCGCTAAAGAATTTCTTGGAATTGTGGGTATCCGCGTAATGCTGGACTTCGGCCGCTTTATCTTGCCACCACTGGTCCTGCATCTGTCAGAGGTCGGACTGGACCTTTGCCTGTAGAGTTTTAAATCTTTCACGCTTGGAGACAGAGGACGGGTCATTCTGCCACTCGATATAAGCCTTGTTCTTAGTAAGGAGGGCTTCTCTGATCTTGTCATCGTTTTCGTCGAACCAGTCTTCATGCGTTCTAGTTTTGGCACCAAGCACATCCTTTGCAGTCTCAGCGACGGTATCCTTGAAGGAGGACCATTTCTCAGAGCTGCCTACGGAGGTCAGTCTATCTTGGAACTTTTCATCAAGTACTTCTTGAAATTTTGCCAGGCAGATTGGATTCTTCAGCCTGGTGACATTGTAAGAGGCCCCAACAGTCTTGGGTCGGTTTCTGTGAGGCGGAGCGATGTGCAGTGTCATTACAGACCTGACCAGCCTGTGATCAGTCCAGCATTCAGCACCTCTCATGGCACGAGTCACTCGGACGTCCCTGATGTCACGTTGGCGTACAATGACAAAATCGATCATGTGCCAGTGTTTTGACCTCGGGTGCATCAAGGTGGTCTTGTACTTGTCTGCCATCCTGAACAAGGTGTTGGTGATGCAAAGGCTGTGTTCTGCACACTTGCTGAGGAGGAGCAGGCCGTTGTCGTTGACCTTCCCTACTCCTGTCTGCCCAGAACGCCTTCCCAGCTGCTGGAGTCTTTTCCTATTCTGGCGTTGAAATCGCCAAGCACAAACAAGTTTGTCACTTTGTGATGTTGACCTGATGGCCCTGGTCAAGTATTCATAGAGCTGCTCTTTGTCTTCATCTGGGCTGTTGAGCGTAGGAGCATATGCACTGATGACTGTGAGGTATCTGGACTTGCTGAGGGGAATGCGCAATTTCATGAGACGTTCACTGATTCCAACTGGCAGGGCTGGTATGTTCTTCAGCAGTGCTGTTCTAATAGCAAATCCAACACCATGTATCCTGACCTCAGCTTGCGGTTTTCCTTTCCAGAAGAAGGTATACCCACCTCCCTCTTCTGTCAGGGACCCTTCATCAGCAAGGCGAGTTTCGCTGAGTGCGGCAATGTCTATCCGGTAACGCTGAAGCTCTTTTGCAACAAGCGCCGTTCTTCTCTCCGGTCTCAGTGTACCGGCTCTATCCAGAAGTGTTCGGAGATTCCAGGCTCCCAAAATGAACCTCTTGAGTTTTTTTCTTTCTTTTGTATTATTATTCGACAGCTTGAGAGATGAGTCTGTCAGCCGCGGTAAGCTGACCAGACGCTAAAAGGGCAAGTATTTGTCTGGGGCACCTTTTCTAGCCCCCTCCCTCACGTGAGGGTGGGCAGTGCTGTCCTAAAGAGGCTGCCCAGTCGCCCACAAGTGCTGCCGAACTGTCCTGTTGCCATTGGATTCAGGAACAGAGCGACCACTTGCCCATGGACCGCCTGCGTGCAGGTTTGTGACTACAACTGCCAGTGTTCATCTCTACCTGTTGCTTCGCCACGCGCCCATCGCCGCAGGACTTGAGACAGATCGGTGATGAGTTGCAAAGGGACCTGTGCGTGAATGCTTTATAGTGAGAAGACCGTTGCACAAGGGCAATCCCACTCTATCGGCCTGGGGAGTCTTGGTCCAGTGGCACGGAAAACCGTTACGACGGGAGACTGCCAGGCTGCAGTGGATGACCAGGACTTCTATCGGTGCCGCGTCCTGCTCTAGGCGCTCCACGACACTTGCTGCCACCGCCTTTATAACCGTTGATCTCAGATAATCTCTTCCGCTCATTCCGCCGGGAGTCAGTCTTCGCATGCATCAGGGCTGACACGGCCCGAAAGCCTAGCTCACTGAGGGTTTCAGACCCGTCAGTAACCTTCACCTGGTTCAGCCGGCTCGCCCAAGCCGTTGTCTGGGGGGGTGGCCGCTGTTGCATGCGACAGCTTCGAGGAGCCACAGGTGAAAGTTGAGTGTCAGGTGAGGACCAGTGGCAGACGAGCTACCCTGAAAAGGACATGGCGTGCCCCCCCCCCCCCCCCCCCCCCCCCCCCCTGCCAAAGGTACTACCTCTCCTTGACACCCCAACCCCATTGCAAGACAATACAATGTGAATAAATACGGCCATCTTTAAAGTAAAGAAGATACAAAAGGACATTATTAACGTGCAAGACATGCAAATGTGAATGGGTACTGCTATAGTGAAAGAAAGGAAGCTATAACGAACATTGTTCACGTGCAAGACAGGACAAAGTGGATATAAATACTGCCAATTTTATAGAAAAGTAGCTAAAAGGGCATTGTTCACATCCAAGGCGAGACAATGTCAATGCATACTGTCATATTTTAAAAAAAGAAGATAAAAAAGGACAATGTTCATGTGCAAGACAAGAAAATGTGAATGAATGCTGCCCATATTTAGTGACAGGAAGCTAAAGGGACATTGTTCACGTACAAGACAAGACAATGTGAACGAATACTGCCATATTTAAAGAAAAGAAGCTAAAACGGACATTCTTCACAAGCAAGACAAGAAAATGTGAGTAAAATACTACCATATTTCAAGAAAAGAAGCTAAAAAGGATATTCTTCACGTGCAAGACAAGAAAATGTGAATGAATACCGCCACCTTTTAAGAAAAGAAGCTAAGAAGGACATTGTTCACCCTGCAAGACAAGAAAATATGAATAAATATTGCCATAGGATATAAAAGAAGTTAGACTGCCTGGGTTCTTTCAAAATTGAGTACTTTGATCCGTAGGGTCTTCAAGGCAATCAATTGCTTTGAAGAGTCTACGAGTCGAAGTACTTCCTCAAGTGGGTTCGAAGCTTATTTTCCTCCGTTGTTTTGTTACCCTAAATACTGCCATCTTTAAAGAAAAGATGCTAAAAAGGACATTGTTCAAGTGGAAGACAAGGCAATGTGAACAAAATTAATACTGCCATCCTTAAAAGAAAAGAAGCTAAAAAGGACATTGTTCACGCGCAAGACAAGACAATGTGAACTGCCATATTTAACGAACAGAAGATAACAAGGATATTGTTCACGCGCAAGACAAGACAATGTGAACGAATACTGCCATATTAAAGACAAGAATCTAAAGATGACATTGTTCACATGCAGTACAAGACACTATGTAATAACTGCTGCAATATCTAAAGAAAAGAAACTAAAAAGGACATTGTTCACGAGCAAGACAAGAACATGTGAATAAATACTGCCATATTTCACGAACAAAAGCTAGAAAGGATATTGTTCACGTGCAAGACAAGAAAATATGAATGAAAAGTGCCATGTCTAACCAAAAGAAGCTAAAGAGCACATTGTTCACGCGCAAGACAAGAAAAAATGTGAATGCATACTGCCATATGTAACAAAAAGAGCTAAGGAGGACATTGTTCACGCACAAGACAAGAAATTGTGAATAAATACTACCTTTCTGAAAGAAAAGAAGCTAAAAAAGGAAATTGTTCACGTGCGAGACAAAAATGTGAATAAAACTGCCGTATTTAAAGGAAAGAAGCTAAAAAGGATATTGTTCAGGTGCAAGACACAACAATGTCAATAAATACTGTCATATATAAAGAAACATAAGCTAGAAAGGCTATTGTGCACGTGCAAAAACAAGAAAATGTGAATAAATACTGCCATATGTAACGAAAAGAAGCTAAAGAGGATGTTGTTCACGTGCAGGACAAGAAAATGTGAATGAATACTGCTATATTCAAAGGAAAGAAGCTAGAACGGACATTGTTCACGTGCAACACCAGTCAAATCAAAGGGTATGAGGGATGGTTAGGAAATGGTGTAGATTCCACTTCACTGGTGGAAGCGGGGATGTGGTAGTGGGGAATCAGGGTAAAGCAGGAGGAGTGGACAGGAAAGGGGGAGGAGAAGACGGCTGGGGGAGAGGGGAGGGAGGGTGGGAGCGAGGGTGTGAAAGGAAACGGGTTGATAGAATAGTGTCAGGAACTTTGCCCAGGTCCCTTGTGGTTGCTTGTGCTGGTTTGCCGAAGGGGAAAAAAAAAACATGTATTGCTTGTGCAGGCTTAAACGAAAGAAGCATTTCAGTCTTGTGCCTGCGTTCACCTGTTAAGGAAGCTGCAGTGAAACAGAGAGCTCAGGGAGATGTGTTACCTGCAGGCTGTATGGTGCATGCTGACTGATGAAGACTGATAGGCGGTACCGCAGCTGTAACGAGGGGAGGGGGGAGGCTCTGCAGGAACGCATGCCTCGTAGGTTTTTGTAAAAGACACAGGAGGTGTCTTGTTTAGTTGTAAATTGAAACCCAGTGCTGGTCACTACAAAAAAGCAGCAACAACAACCATGAGAGACTTGCTACAAGACAGAATAGAGCTTTAGTCTTTTGTCGAGAGGGTCACAGGCACAGTTTGTGGTTTGTTTATGAAGACGACGGGAGGAGGTCGCAGAAACTGAACATTCTTGAAGAATTGTTATAGATCTGAAGACCCGAAAACTTTGTTTATGAAAATAATTATTGTTTTGTGAATGATACGGTCGACGCGAGTTTTAAAAGGATTTCTGTTTTGTTCATGAGGACCTGTTGATGTTATTGTGGAATACATGTTTAATTAATTTCCTGGAAAAAAAAAAAGAAAGAATGTGTACGTAACAGTTTAAAAAAAGTTTAGTTGTTGATTACAAAAGGGAACTCTGTTTTGTTTTGTCTGGCTGGTTGCTTGTCAGCGTTGTGTGAGCAAAAATCAGACAAAGAGACTGGACTTGCAGAAACTAGAGGTAGAGGAAATAGGGAGTGGGAGCGGGAAGAAACGGTTGGAAGGGTGGTGATAGAAGGGGCAGAGGTGGACAGAACAGACAAACGATGTTTATAAAGACTGTGCAGAATAAACAATGATTCGTCATCTTTGGGTCCGCTGGGAATGGAAAGAATGCAGGAGTAAATGGGGGGGAGGCTAGAAAAAGAAATGGTGACGGGGAAGTTAGGGCATCAGGCAGGCCAGATATGGTAAAAGAAAAAAAGGAGTGTTTGAAAGGCGGGCATTCAAACGGGACGGGGGGTGGGGTAGGGGGGTGAGAAAACCACAAGTTATCTGTGAGGAAAGAGATGTAAGAGGGTGAGGAGGGGGTGCGGGAAGGGAATAAAATGCGGGGGGGCACAGGGGCAGAGGGAAGGGAAAAGCTGGGGGAGGGAATTGCTGGAGAGGGGGAGAGGGGGGAACCAACAGATAGCGGCTGGCTAAACGAACAGGCAGATGAAATAATAGCTCGACAGAGAAGGCAGAAAGGCAGCGAGGGGTGGGGGGGGGGGGGGGGGGATATGCAGACAGACCCAGCTAGAAGCAGATAGACGGACCACCATGCAGATTATTGCACATATGAACATTATGAACATGCTGACCGTGAGGCAGAGTAGAGCAAACACACACACACACACACACACACACACACACACACACACACACACACACACACATCACCGTCATCATCGCCGCCATCATTATTGTCATCATCACCATCATTATAATTTCGTGTTGTTGTTGTTTCTGTTTCTTCTTCTTCTTCGTCTTCTCATTATTATGGCTGCCGTGATAACTATATTATTATGTTTATCCTATAAATCCTCTCTTTCCTCTTTCTCCGTAAATATTATTATTATTACTATGATGATTATTATTATTACTATTACTTAAGTTACTACAATCAGGAGAACGATAGACCTCACAGTGATAGTCTAATCCAAGATGGAGGACAGTATCTGGTTTCCTGATTGGTGTATGTCACGACATAGAGAATCTATGCTGATCATTCACTTGCACTGTCTTCGTCAGCAGCAGGAGTGACTGGTCTTTCTGAAAATGGATCTTGTCGTGACTATTTTTTTTTTTATAGTTGTTGAATAGGACATGGTGAAAACAAGTTGACTGCCAACTTTCAATGTCCATGCTGCTGTAAAATACCCCTACTTTTTGTCTGTTGTTTGTAGTCTTGCTATATAAGTATACTAACAATACTATCACAATTATTACTACTATCAGGATTATTGTTTTTATTTCATGACCATGTGACAGAATGGTAGAACGTTCTGATGGCACTCTGAAACCAATGATTTTAACAGATAGCAGAAGAGAAAATTAAAGACACAGACAGACCCATTCCAGCCCAATACCTTGCTAACATAGAGTTGCCCGATTCGACTACTGGATCCCCCCTCCCCCTTTTCAGTTACTACCAGGTCGTCCAGCAAGAGGACCTATGTTACTTCAGAGGAAGGGCAAAATGCATACAGGTACATATATGATCTTTGAAAAAAAAATCGCATTGTGAATACATGCTCTTTAGCACAAGTGCAGCTATGAGTGTCTGTGAACAAATACAAACATGCTGATGAAAGGGACTTTTTTGCGTACGCAGCCTGACACTCCTGCGGACTCTACCTGTATAGACAGGCAAGGAGTAATCCCACCTACCCAACAAAGGGAGTGGAGTTTAGTGTGCATGATCGTTTTTTTTATCCCGCCATTAAGGCAGCCATACTCCATCTTCGGGGAAGTGTGCATGCTATGTGTAACATGTCGTTCATACCAGCGGCCAAACTGACTTTCTCTTCCGAAAGTTGGTGATTGGATTTTTACGTGTGTGAAAGATGTTATGAAAGGGTCAAAATAAGAGGTTTATCCCTCGTTAGAAAGTGTTGATTTGTCTACAACGAATTATTGTCAACTGTGAGGTAAACCTCTAAACTCTGTCCTCTCTCTCTCTCTCTCTCTCTCTCTCTCTCTCTCTCTCTCTCTCTCTCTCTCTCTCTCTCTCTCTCTCACACACACACACACACACACACACACACACACACACACACACACACACACACACTATCTATCTATCTATCTATCTATCTATCTATCTATCGAAAACATGATCAAGTAACGATGCAGATTTACAGACGAGCTCGAAAAAAGAATTTGGTGAGAGCAATAAGCCAAGTCAGGGTGTGTAGTTGTGACGAACTCTCATATAGAAATGGAACCCACTCGCATGTAATTGAAAAAAGAATGGCCGTGCACTGTGGCCAGGGTTCGGCCATTTAAAACGCCACATGAAAACACCCACACGCCTGGGACTCAGAGCAGATGCAGCAGCAGGGACATTGCTTGACGCCGGCAGATGACTATAGACCTTGTGCACAGGAAACCAGTAAGGGATCCTAGACTGTCTGCTCTCTACTGCCACAACCATATGTGGGCGCAGCAGAGCCGAACTAGCGTCATCAGCAGTTAATAATATAACGAATGCAGGCTCTGCTTCAGTGTCAGATGGCACAGCAACGCGTATGGAGATACAGTAGCTGTTATTTTGACGGTAAAATGCTGGACAAGGCTCACTTGGGACGTACCATCTTGGTGTAGAGGCGCCATCAGTCTGCAGAGGAGCTTGACCTTGTCATATTTCAGGAACAGGTAGTAGTTCTTGGACACAGCATTACTGCGCAGGCCTACATCAACCAGGCCCTTTAGCCCTGAATTCTGCCTGTTTTGCTAACAACCCTCGTCGGGTGCAGCATTACAACAACACCAGTTCTCACACTGCCCGAGTCACTATGGATTACTTGCAGCAGAATGGTTTCTGCACTGTGCCCTGGTCAGCCTACAATCCTGATTTGAACCCCAGCCAGCTCGTCTGGGATGAGTTTAAGAGGAGAATTCACCACTTTGCCCAGGCTCATCCACATAGATTGCCAGCTTGTCATGGTGGGAGGGCTAGCATGCTCCAGTGATCTACTATGTTGTGCTGACAAGGGCATCAATACTTTTAAGGAATGCTAGTTTCTCAAAACACTTCTAGGCCTGCCAAGCCAAGGTGATGGCTGGGCCAAACACAACATGATAGAACTTGATGCCTCTATTAAGACCTCCTTTGTTTGGAGAGGCTAGGTATGACTGTCCACCTTCTGTCCTTTGTCTTTGTGGCTAGATCTTTTCTGTCTTCTACTGCTCTCCTCCTCCCGAGTCTGCTTCTTTGCCTTCTTTCTTTCCCCCGTGGTCTTATTTAGACCTGCCCTGTGTTTAGTACAGTGCGGCCTGTGGTGCAGAGAAGAGAGATCTTGGAGATTTAGAAAATAGGTATACGTCTCTTTGGCTAGGACCTCCGCTTGACAAAATATACTCATTGGCCCATGTGTATCAACTGCCTACTCTGCATGGACATGCAGTTCTCCAACTGGCCGAAGTACTTCATGGAGTGCGAAGATCTCCATTCCTGGAAGCAGGGCGTAGTCAGAGGTGATATGTTAGTAACCTATAGGTTAGTTAAAATGTGTCTGTCGTGTATCCCTCCTGCAGTCTGGAAGAGGTCAGAACGTCCTTTTTAATCGTTACCCCCTGGTTGGACTATATGATGAGTGTGTAATGGATGGATAAACTACATAACATCCGACATAATTCTCATTCAACTTTCTTCTCTAAACGACGGAAAATACGTAAGAAAAAAATCTAGACTGGTCAGGACAAAGGCCAGGATTACAAATCAGATCCAGAAACCTGAGAAAAGACAGGCTTTGGGGCTTCATGGGTATCAGTCGGGGGGGGGGGGGGGGGGGGAACAAACCTTTGTCTGCTGGGGGCCAATTTCAATAAAAAAAAAAAAAAAAAAACCTTTCAATGTCTAGCAGGTTATCCAAAATTCTATCAAAGAACTTCGAAATGGATCCTTCTTCACTGAAGCAAATCAAAACGTGTGTCGAAACAGTTCTGGACCACGAGCCGGCAAAGCGCTGTAGTTTTTTGTCGTGGATTCCCAGCTGGGAGATCGTGGATTCAGTTCACACAAGACCCATTTGCATCTGTTGAATTTTTCGGCCCATAACTGACTTCTCTCCAGGGGTGAATTTGCTTTTGGTTCTATTGAGAAGGCTGGAACCAGTTAATGTATGCGTCTCTTAGAATTTTAAGCAAAATTAATTTCCCCTGGTGAACTGTGCAGGTTCTGTATTTCTTGGGCACGGTTGATGCCAGGATACGTTATGGAAGTAAACCTGTAGTCTCAGACCAGAATCAATCTCTTCTCAGAATCATGTTCAACACCCTCACTCTCATCGATCAGCGTAAAAGAAAGGTCTTAGTTCTTGGGCCCTTCATGCCTTGGTCTCTTTATAACCCCAGTTTCAATTTCCTCTCCACGATAATAGCTTTGGAAGATTCGTGTTGAGGTCGCTGGCATTGTCGAGTCCTTGAGGACTGTTGTTGGACCGATTTGGTGGCGTCTACTGGTGGGAACGCTTACTCACGCTGGCTCCCGCGAGTAAGCAATTATTGTTGTAAGTAGGGGGCTTAGCATATGGTGCCCCTGCATATGTTTAGATCAGAACAGACACCACTGAGCACCAGTTAGGTGACTTGGGAGCATTACAGTGTCTCCTGTCCGGGGTTTGCCTCGTGGCAAGTTGATGCTGATTTTCCTCGCGGGCCGCCGGTGCCGGAGATGAGACGGGATAAGTGAAGATATGATATGGACAAGAAATCGGAATGAGCAGCTTGGGGTTTGCCATTGGAGTGGCACATGAGATGTCCCACCAGGGGGCCGGATAGCTCAGTGGTAGAACGTCGGACTCGTAATTTTGGTGATTCTGGGATTGAGGGTTTGAATTTCCACCCGGCCGTTTTTCGGTGCAGGGGGATTTTTCCCTCGGAGTTAACATTATTTCTGACTCCATTTCCCATACGGTCCTTCGAATAAGAATATAAACAGAGGTTCCGCGTGTGAACGCACGCATAACATCTTACACACACGTAAAATCCCATCACTAGCTTTCGGGAAAAAAATGCCAGTTTGGCCGTTCGTATGGATGACACGTTACACATAGCATGCAACCTGCGTGAGAAATGGAAGGAATGAAATAAAATAAGGAAATTATGTGAACGATATTGAACGACATTGACTGGATGACACGGTAAACGACTGAATGAAGCGCCAGCTGGCAGCTCTTCAGTCGACACTACCCAGGTAGGCAGCCCGTTGTGTGAACAAGTGTGGATTGTAAAACACTTAAGAGTTTGATCTCTAGCTTAGGATAGGCGCTATATGAGTATTCATAATGATAAGACAGCGAAACGTTCTAGAATGCCACTATGCTGGACGACAGGGAATCAAAGTGTCTGGATAATAACAGTGTTTCAGAGGCAGAAATGGAAAGTGAACTAGGGGCACAGCGAGTTAGTAATGTTCACCGTGTGACTGTCTGCAAATGATCCGGGAGAGTCCTTTTCAACACACTCCTTTCTGACACTCTGCACCCCATCACTCTCAGATTCAGAGTTATCTTAATGACTTTGACGACTGCTATGTTCCATCTTAAATGAAGCGCTTCCAATGTAAAACAACAACAACAACAACAACAACAACAACAATAGTAGCATTTGTGACATGTGCTCAAGTGAAGAGATTGCGGTGAGAGTTCTACCGAGCAGTGCATGCGAGACTGTGCACGAGACCAGCCTTTTGTGCCCCACTGCAGAAGGAGTGTGTTGAAAAGGACTCCTACTCATGGGGCCAGCCAAAGAGTCAGCTGGAGACATCTATACCAAAAGTTCAGACGAGAAAGAAGAAAAGCGTGTTTCACAGCAGCACAGCCATTGACAGTTGGCAGCCAAAGTTCAGACAAAAAGATAGGGGTATTTTACAGCAGCATGGACATTGAAAGTTGGCAGTCAACTTGTTTTCACCATGTCCTATTCAGCAACTATAAAAAAAAAAAAAATAGTCACGACAAGATCCATTTTCAGAAAGACCAGTCACTCCTGCTGACGAAGACAGCGCAAGTGAATTATCAGCGAAGGTTCTCCATGTCGTGACATACACCAATCAGGAAACCAGATACTGTCCTCCATCTTGGATTAGACTATCACTGTGAGGTCTATCGTTCTCCTGCCTCAAAACTTTGAACCCCATCCACCATCAAAGGCTTTGACTTGTCGAGGAACGTTAAGCGCCGTCTGCATGCAGAGGATAAGAAAGTATCCCTCTCCCGGCGTCGATTGAAACGTCCTCAGAACTATAGTTTAAACCTCTTTTCTGAATCCCCAGACTTTACATGTGTGTATTTGATCCAAAATCTCACACAAAATTTGAAAGAAAAAAAAGCTCTTATGCGAATTTGTATTTTCCACATCTGAATGCTACATGCATAGTCATTACACTAATGTTTGATTCGTCTAGTTTCTAGACGACCCACCATGGGATTTCCACCCTCCGGAGATCTGTTTTTATATTTTGATATATATCAACTTTGTTATAAAAGTCCTTCGTTTTAGTGACTGTTTATAATGGCTCCAAATTGGAATAAGTATTTATTTCTGCCGCTTATTGCTCAACAGCTCCATCTCGGAAATGTTCAAAACATTCGCTGAGCAAGCTCCTTCTTCTGCACTGCTGAGCTCACAGCGCTGGTCCAAGGATATCTCATGATCTTCAAATCACAACATAGAGACTTTAGCATCCCCTCCCCTTCCGCAACACTGTATTGGACGCCATTGTATAACCTCTTACCACTCCTCCGTCACCTCTGCAATTTCAAAAACTGTCAACTGCCAAATGGAGGAGATTTTCTTTTAGCACCTCAGTTCTCATTTCTTTTTAACCGAGCACCTCTCTCTAAATGTTACGATTATCAAATACTTTTTGTTTAGGTTCCTTGTCATACCCATATTCGAGGTCATAAGACAGCTGATCAGCTCGCAGAGAACGCCACAAATAGCAGAACTACGCAACGTCCCTCACACAAGCATCAAACTGAAAGTTCAGTCTAATACAGTTAGTTACTTATGGCAAGAGAAATAGACCGACGGATAACAAAAATGTTCCCCGAATCTCTACAAATCATAAACATAAACAATTTGCAACTGATGTCCGTAAAAACAACACAGTTTGCGCATATTACATACACGCCAATCGCTTTATTCCCACTCGTATCTTTTAAAAGATAAGAAGCTCCGCTGTGTGTGTGTGTGTGTGTGTGTGTGTGTGTGTGTGTGTGTGCGTGTGCGTGTGTGTGTGAATTTTATACAGAGAGTACTATGTAATTTTACTTCAAGATACACATTAACAAAAATGGATACATTCTGAAGTGCATCACGAGAGAACTACGCTATTTTTACTTCACACCGTTGAAATGAAAAGGCGTCGCAATCTTACTTCTAAGAATCTTTAACTCATGTTAAATATTGATTTTTCGTACATTGGACGTAACTTAACTGTTAAAGCTTAACAATCTTACAACCAATGACTTTTCAAATGAAATATATCTTAAAGTAGTAGGGGAAAACATTTGCTGTGCAGGGTATGTGCAGACAATAGGTTGGGACACTTGCATCCAGTACGCGGCTGGAACGCTCGGGAAAAGTCATACTGACCCCACCGACAAGTGAAGTGACCTTTCTCACTGTACCAATGGACAACTATGAATGGACACATATTGTGGTTCGCTTAAATGGATCAGAGAAGAGAGAACCATTTGTATCTTGGTTCTTAAACGGCAATTTCAAAGCCTTTCTTTGCCCAGACGATTTCTTCCCAGACACGAACACAGAAGTATTTCCATTGTCATTACATATATTAGCGAACCCAATAATTTTCTGAGATACAGATTTGGGTTCTTCCGTACCAGACTTCGATTTTCATTTCACTCAAATGACTTCAAGCCAAAGCGGGTATCCAACTGGAGGTCATTGCAGCGCACAGTATGGAATTGCTCAATGTTGTCTCAGACTCAGTTGGTCCACCATTTCCCCTGTGACCTGGTCCCTCAGTGTCTCGACTATGAAGATGAGGCCCATTGTCCCTACATCTCTGAAAAGTGCGGACTAAACCAGGTAACTAATGCTGAATCTGTCCAACTTCGAAATGCCCCTGCATTGACTGTAGTGAGAACACTGCGTCTACGTGGGATGGATATATATATATATATATATATATATATATATATATATATATGCGGATAAAACGAAGATAAAAACAACAGCCTCATATAATATTTCCCATTTATTTTGGCCTGTTAACAGGTCTTCCGTAGGGGCCTTTGATGACAAGAATGGAGCCAGGTATCCATTCCTCAACTAATGATAACAATTCACATATTTTCTCACACTCTCAGGCCAACACACCCACTTCGCCACCTTCCACATGCCCATAACATCACAATAAGCACTTGTCGCCAAACCTCCACCTACACCCGCCCCACAACCCCTACTTCGCAATCCCCCAATACACACAATCTTTCCCCTCCCTTCTTTTTCCAACCCATTCTCCATGCGTCCCTGTCCGCCTCTCCCCATTTCATTAACACTCATATTCATATATATATATTGAATTATAAACAAAGCTTGCTCTTATGTCTCAGATTGTAGAAATAGAGGGGTGATAAGCCTTCATATCTGCAGTGCTAGATGATTCTGCCTAACTGACAGTATGTGCTTGAGTGGGTGAATGGGGAATAATAAATGCTTCTCAAAATGAACCTTCAGCAAGCTTATATTCTCCGAAGCGGGAGACCATCTCCAATGGGGAGAAGCTCACTAACATATAACTCCTGGTCAGATACCGATATTTCGAAACCTGATTGTTTCTCCTCAGTGACCACGGAAAGTGGTAATTTGACTCCTCTGCCTTTTCGGTTTTAAGAAGAATGCTATACCAGAAAAAGGCTGGTGTGCAATACCGTAGTATGTTTGTTGAGTTTTCAAAAAAAAAAAATAACCAAAGGTGCCACCTAAGAAGCAAAAGAAAAAATCATGAAAGAGCAAACCAAACTACATTTTCTTGTGAAAGTAGAAAAATAAAAAAAGATAACCTCTTAAGACACAAGCGCTGAGGGCCAGTTCTTGGAATGAATCTGCAAGGGACTAAATTACAATAAACAATAAATTCCAAGGATAAGTACCGAGCACCATTCCAGCAACTTACAGAGCAACTAGGTGTTGCAATGACTGCAAGAAAAATTGAATTATAAACAAAGCTTGCTCTTATGTCTCAGATTGTAGAAATGGGGGGGGGGGGGGGGGGGGGGGGGGGGGGGGGGGGGGGGGGATAAGCCTTCATATCTGCAGCGGTAGATGATTCTGCCTAACTGACAGTATGTGCTTGAGTGGGTGAATGGGGAATAATAAATGCTTCTCAAAATAAACCTTCAGCAAGCTTATAGTCTCCAAAGCGGGAAACCATCTCCAATGGGAGGAAGCTCACTAACATATGACTTCTGGTCAGATACCGATATTTCGAAACCTGATTGTTTCTCCTCAATGACCGCGGAAAGTGGTAATTTGACTCCTCTGCCTTTTCGGTTTTAAAGAAGAATGCTATACCAGAAAAAGGCTGGTGTGCAATACCGTAGTATGTTTGTTGAGTTTTCAAAAAAAACTAACCAAAGGTGCCACCTAAGAAGCAAAAGAAAATCATGAAAGAGCCCTCAGCACTTGTGTCTTAAGAGGGCCCTCAGCACTTGTGTCTTAAGAGGTTATCTTTTTATATTTTTCTGCTTTTCACGAGAAAATGTAGTTTGGTTTGCTCTTTCATGATTTTCTTTTAAAAATAGAAAATATAAAACGATAACATCTTAGGCACAAGTGCTGAGGGCCAGTTCTTGGAATGAATACGCAAGGGAATGAACTACAATAAACTAATGAATTCCAGGATAAGTAACTGAGCAACATTCCAGCAATTTTCAGAGGAGCTTGGTGTTGCAATGAATGTAAGAGATATTGAATTATAAACAAAGCTTATTCTTACGTCTGAGGTTGAAAAGCGTTTTTGAGTGTGAATGTGATGGTAGAAAGACAACTGAAAATTACATGGCCCAGGGAGATTTTTTGTTGACATCCCCCGTAAACCTGACGTGGGAGAGAAGAGAGAGAACAAGAAAGAACGGAGAGAAAAAATGACAACACGGCATGAGTAAGAGTAAGTATAACATATTAGGACTCGGAGCATTGTTCAGTGAATTCTATGTTTACGTAGTTTACTTCAAGTTGTTTTTGTCCTTCGGTATTGCTTATACCTTCCTTTCAAAGAATATCAGCTGTGTGTGTGTGTGTGTGTGTGTGTGTGTGTGTGTGTGTGTGTGTGTGTGTGTGTGTGTGTGTGTGTGTGTGTGTGTGTGTGTGTGTGTCTCTCCAGCACACTGTTTACCTCTATTCTCTGATTTGACTGTTGTTGACATCGCGATGTTGTGCTGCAAGATGTCGTCGGAGAACGGAGGTGAGCGTTCTTTGCCTGTTTTCGTAATTAACAATGAGCTTCCAGCTTTCGATTAAAAAAAAAAAATCATTTACAACGCACGAACTTTGTGGCGCTGCGGAAAAAAGTCTGCAGTCACAACAGCATGGACGGAGCTCAACGAATAGGCTCCTTGTGGCGGATTTACCCCCGTAATAACACCATCAGACAGAAACTGTTAACGCAGGGGTTTTTTCTCTTCGTGGCATTCACATCAACGTGAAAAGCCAGAACCCTTTCCTCATCAGAAACCCGAGCAGCGGCACATCAGGCGAGAGAGAGGATCAGCCGCCAGCGACTAAACTCGTCATTGGGAACGTTCCGCTATCTTTCTCTGACGACGAGCTGCTGCAGTGCTTTAAACAGCTAGGGGTTCTCGGTCCGTTCAAAACTATCCTGGAAAGAGACAGAGACGGGGGAGGACGATTGACTCACTGGAAAACAGGGAGACGCTTCCTCTACGTAGGAGTTCTGATCGAATCCCTCAAAACAAAAAAAAAAAACCTATGCAGATTGACCCGTTCAGAGCCAATCTCTACCATAAAGAGCGAAAACTTGTCAGAGACAGCAGCAGGGTGTAGAATGCCGCAACTGTCTCTCCAAGGGCCACAGCACTAGAGACTGCAAAGACCGAATTCATTGTACTCAGTGCTTCAACGATGGACATAAGGCTGGAAATCCTGCGTGTGGCATGCACGCCGAAACTCTAAGTCACGCTACAACGATCCTCACAACAGACAATGCACAGCACACGACTGAAAACAGTGACGACAGTGTCATGAGTGAACACCGAGTGGACGACAGTAATAATCATAAAATCAAGAACAATACAGACAGTTCCTTGGACCGCAGCAGATCAAGGAAAAAAGCAAAGACAGACTATACTAAAAAGGTACAGAAGGAACGGCTCCGGATTGGTAAAACGACGTACCTAGCTATGTCAATGGACTAAGAGCTCTGAAATGTGATTCAAATGCCGGAACATAATTATGTTTTATGATGGACGCTTTGAAAGTATTGTCTATCGACGCCAGAGGGCTAAGAAACAACATGAAAAGAAAGGCGATGTTCAACTATTTCAAAAGACGAAAATGTTATATGATATGTACCCAAGAGTCACACATTACTAAAAAGACATTGTTTTTTTGGAAAAGCAGTGGGGAGGGAAAATCATACATAATGAAGGAACAAGCACGGTAGAGGAGAAGTCATTTTAGTCTACAAGCATTTTTCCGGCGAAGTACAGATAGAAAACAAATACGACAGAATTCTGATAGCTTCAATAAAAACCCAAGAACTCAATGTCATCATCGTAAATATTTACGCACCGAACGATAATGCTGATAAAGTGCGATTTTTTCACAGAACTACAGAATATCATACGTCAGTACTTGAATAACACACTTCTGGTAACTGGTGACTTCAACTGCACAGTAGACAGCGAACTCGATGTCATATCAGGTCACCAGCATTTAAAAACTGAGGTAGGTAGTCTTAACAAATTGATAACGAGTTCCAGCCTAACTGATGTTTGGAGGATCCTTCACGGTACGGAAAAAAAGAATACACATGGTGCAAACAGCATCCCTTCATCGCACGTAGAATAGATTACTGCTGCTTCGTCAACCAAGAACTATTGCCTTTCTGCTTAGCGTGTGATGTAACCATAGTTCCAAACACTGACCATAAAGCCGTTTTGACAGGACTAAATAATACCAGTTCATCAATGGTCAAGGTTACTGGCGTTTTAACAACAATTTCTATTTACAAGACACGGTTTTTCAACAGCGTATGAACGAAATACTAGATGAATCTCTTGTAGAAATTAACCAGCAAACAAGGAGTAACCCACAGAAATATGGGAGTCTTACAAAATTAAAATAAGTTTTGTACAGAGTATGGTAAGTATAAAGCTTACGCAAAGAAAAATTAAACACTGGAACTGTAATGTCGCTTTAAAAAATTGGAAGAACAAATAGATAGCAATCCAGCTAATCTTCAAACGCAACGGGAAATGTTTCGAGTGAAGCAGCAATTAGAAATATTAGCTCTTGAAAAAGCTAGGGGTGCACAGGTTAGCTCTCGGGTAAAATGGATAGAGGAAGGGGAAAAGAACACAAAATATTTTGTAAACCTAGAAAAAAAGTAAGGGGTAAAGAAAAAAGGTAATTATAAGGTTACAAAGAGAAGACGGGGATTTTATAGCTGACCAAGTAAAGATACTGGAAGAACAAACTCATTATTATACTAATTTATATAACCAGAACACGGATAGAGAAAAATATACAAGAAACTATGAACAACTTCATTGCAGATGTACAACTCCCTACGCTAGATGATGAGGAAGCAGCTCTTTGTGAAGGACTAATATCTACAGAAGAAGTAAGTTGTGCTCTGAAAACAATGAAGAATGGCTCATCTCCAGGTTGTGGCGGCTTAACAGTAGAATTCATTAAATTCTTCTGGAGCGAAATAAAAACACTGTTAACGTCCAGTTTCAACGAGTCGTTTGAAAAAGAATTGTCATACACACAGAAAAAAAGGTGTAATATCCTGTTACATAAAGACAAAGAGCTAGCGCGTGAACAGTTGAGTAACTGGAGACCAATTACACTCACGAACACTGATTATAAGATACTAGCAAAAATCTTGGCAGGAAGATTAGGCAAAGTAATATTAAAATCAATTAATGAAGACCAAGTTGGATATCTTGAAGGTCGGAGTATATCAACAGTTATTAGAACAATCGACGATATCACTGAGTACTTAAATAACACAAACAAAGCTAGTTATCTTTTACCTCTAGACTAACCAAAAGCCTTTGACTCAATATCACGCACTTTTATGTTAAACGCGTGCCATATCTTTGGCTTCGGCGAACAGTTTATTAAAATGGATTGCAATTCTTACTAGCAACACTTCTTGTAGTGTTAACCATAGTGGCTGGATTCCCCAACCATTCCCAGTAACATGTGGAATTAGGCAAGGATGTCCGTTTTCGCCTCTCGTTTTATACTGTCAGTTGAATTGCTAGCGGCTAAAATTAGGAATAGTAGCATAAATGGAATAAGTTTACTTAAATGTAATCAGAACGGAAACTAAATTGAACAGCAGAGAATAAAACAACTAGCCGACGATGCGACACTTTTTCTTCAAAACGAAGAAGACATTGTAAACGCCTCTTCGATTGTCACAGAATTCTCAAAGTTTTTAGGTCTTCTGTTGAATCACACGAAAACATAAGCAATGCGGATTGGTATTATAACGACGAAGAAAACATACCGTTTGAACTTACAGACAAAATCAAGATTCTTGGACTATTCTTTAAAAACAATACAAGAGCCCATTACTTTGAAGAGAACTGGTTAAAAAAGATTGGATAAAATGCATAGTCTTATTAAATTATGGAGCCGTAGATCTTAGTATACGTGGAAAATAGTCATAGTAAAGAGTCTCTGAGTAAGCCAGTTTATGTTTCGTAATGCAATCAATTAGATTACCAGAAAAATATTCTCACGGAGATAAACCGTACTCTATATAAATTCATTTGGCAAAGGAAATACTCAAATAAAGGAGCATTCGGAAAGGCCAAGAGAAAAGTGATGGAAACAGCTATGAGCACGGTGGTCTTAAAATGACCAACATAAGTCAACTACAAACATGTTTTTATCTTCAGGGGATAGGTAAACTATACACGTCAGAGGATGGTCACTGGAGTCTTATTCCCAAGTGGAATTACCACCCGATAGCAAGCGGCAGCCTAATATATAAAATAGACTGTAATCCGATGAAAATGCAGAGAGCTCTTGGAAAAATCAAAAGCGCATTCTGGAAAAAAAAAAAGTTCTTTGCACTTACCTGGAGAACAAAACGCTAAAACAATGGAAAAAGTACATATAAACAACTTCAAAAATCCACTAATATGGAATAACAGGTTAATACAATATAATAACCATTCTGTCTTTTCCATGCGTGGAAAAATAGTGGAAGAGAGAAAAAAAAATATTTAATAAACCTGAACGAATCTAGACTTTTAAACATAGAAGAATTTCAACAACAAAAAATAGCCAAAGTCCAGCCATCACAATTCGAACTAAACGCGGTAATCAACGCTCTCTCAAAGCAATGGAAAGAATGGATTAGTCAACAAAACGGAACGATTAATTCGGAATACACAGAAGAAATCGAAGCATACAATTTTTGTACCAAACCAAAGAACATTCTACAATTTTTACGTAATAAAATGAAAGGAAGGGCATATATAAAGCCCTGTGCTGTTGGTTTCTGGCAAAGAAAAACTGAACATTAAAAATCGATAAAAGTGTGTGGACACTCCATCACATTGCAACAATGGAAGTTCGATTACAGGAACTACAATGGAAAATGATGTACAACATCTACCCTACAAAATATACTACTGTACAAAATGAAGCTAGTGGATGATAACAGACGCTCCATCTGTAGGGATGAAGTGGATTATATCGAACATTTCTTTTACGAGTGCCCGCCCGTTTCTGTTTTTTTTTTTTTTTTTTTTTCAGGATCGAAAATTGCACTCAAGGTCTTTTTGGAATGCAGATAAAACTGTCATTACCTGACGTCCTGCTGGGAGTAGATCATCGATCGTTCAGCAGAGATGTTTTGAAAATTATAAACAACATAATCTGATCGGTAAAATGAGTGTACGTATAGCAAAGAAAACAAAATCTCATTCTCTCCTATATACTTAATATTTGAATGCCAAATGAAATCTCGCACCTCGTGATCCCCACAATTGCCCCAAAGTAGCATCATGTTCTTTGTCTGTCTGTCTGTCTGTCCCTCTGTCTGTCCCTCCCTCCCTCCCTCCCTCCCTCCCTCTCTCTCTCTCTCTCTCTCTCTCTCTCTCTCTCAGTTGCTCAGTCGCAAACTTTAAGTGCCGATCACATGCGTAGGCGCATACATACACACACACACACACACACACACACACACACACACACACACACACACACACACACCACACACACACAAAATTTAATACCATTGGTTTGCTATTTATTCGTTATGATAGCCACTTATTTTTGCTTAAAGAATTAATCGTAACAAAACGACCATAGCTAACGCAAGTCCTTGTATAACCAAAGCTTTGTATCCCAAATACTAAACCTCGTCACAGAAGGGAGTAGAGGGGGGATGGGGGAGAGATGTGGGACTTCGAGATGGGGGAAGATCGGAGATTTGGGGAGGGGAGGGAGCGTGGGATCGACAAAGGGGGAGAGGGGGAAGTGAGGGAGGGAAAGGGGAGTCGGGGGATGGTAACGTTTCTTGACTTTCCTCATGCCTTCCTTGTCGACCCTTTCTTTTCGCTACAAGGCTGGCCTTATTGGGGACTAGCCAACTGGTGGGACAATTTGTAACAAATTCTACGTACAACTCTTTGATACCGCCTCTGTCTGTCTGCCTGTCTGCCTGTCTGTCCCCCTCTGTCCCTCCCTCTCTCTCTCTCTCTCTCTCCTCTCTCTCTCTCTCTCTCAAATTTTTTTGTGTGTGTATGGGGGGGGGGGGGGGGGGGGGATCTGAAAGAAAAGAAAATAACTAAGTATTGTTTTGTTTCATTTATGTTGTTCTCTTTGTATATGCAGCACATTATCAGTGTTAGAGTGCCAGTGCACCACATATTAAAACATTAACAAACCCAGACATTTTGTATCAAACGCCGAAGCACTAAAAACGGCAAGACTATGCCCATTTATAAAGTAACATACAGACTACGCATGGTGTGTAAGGGACTGGTTGGAGAAGAGTAAAAAAATGAAGAGGTGGATTTCGGCCTTAGGAGAAAAAAATCACCGCCTGCGGTGCTCCATTGATCCGATAACTGATGCCACGATATATATATATATATATATATATATATATATATATATATATATATAATATATATATATATATATAAAACAGAGAGTTTAAAAAACTACAACAGACAAGATAAAAGATTTCCAAAATTTTCGGCTTTACTGCCTTCCTCGGTGGTGGTGAGTCAACTGGCCGACGAGTCACACAACATTTATCCATGCATAAAAAGAAAGTGAATAAAATTCACTATCTTAAAACAAGAAGCTAAAAAGGATTTCACGTACAGGCAATCGTTCAAATGGAAGGGGAGCAAAGGGACGTTGTAGTGTAAGGAAGAGGGGCTGAGTGACAGTGTGTAAAACGTGCGCGCGTCGTCACGCTCATACGGGAGTGTGGGCGTAAATGAGTGTGTGTTGGTGTAAAGTGTGAGTGAGTTTGTGTGTGTGTGTGTGTGTCAGTGTGTGAGTGAGTGTGTGTGTGTGTGTGCGTGTGTGTGTGTGTGTGTGTGTGTGTGGTGTGTGTGTGTGTAGTGTGTGAATGGGGGGGGGGGGGTTCGGTGGCGGGGGGGGGGGGGGGGGGGGGGGGGTGGGTTGGCGAAGGTAAAAGGAGTCCAGCGGCGTAGAACATGAACAGTTATTGTAGTGCGTTTTGAGTCCGAAAGGATGGAGAGTTTTCAATTTTCTTGTCCAGAATTTTTCCCTACAAATTCTGTGCGTGTGGCTGTCTGAAAAAAAAACTTTTTCTATCACCATGCATTTCATGTTGGCCAGGGTGTGGTTGGGCAGGTTGAAATGTTGCGTGACTAGAGTCCCGATGTTGTTCTTGATGTGAGATCTATGCAGATAGAAACGTTTTCTGAGTGAATTTTTGTTTCACCAATGTATTTGAGAATTCTGACAGAACATGAAGATAATGATGATAAATGATTATTGGTTTGACAGTCAGTATGGTGTCTTAGAGAAAATTTTTCTTTGGTCTGGCATTTGTTGGAACATTTGAAAAAAACATTAGGGTCTTTAGGATTTTTTTTTTTTTGTCCCCACTTCTGCGCCACCTCAGAGCAGAGGCAGGCACAGAGGCACCACGCCGCTCGTTTCCGACATCCCCGTCCACAGCCACAGCCCGGCTAGTCCCGCCGCAGCCACCGGCACCGGCAATCCACAGGAGGCATGTCAATGTCAAGAGTCGTCAAGAGGCAACCCCACCGGAGGAGACACTGCACTGCTGCGAGTAGTCACTTCGGTGGTGTTTCAGTGGCGCCTGTTCTGATCTAAACATACGCAGGACACCAACGACCTAAGGAAGCCCCCTACTGACGACAATAATTGCTTAGTCGCGGAGCCGGCGTGAGTGGCTTTCCCTCCGTGATGGGCGCCACCACGTCCGTCCAGCGACAGCCCCCATGGGACGCTCAACCGATACCGGTGACCCCGACGGAACCAAACCAAGGCACAGACGTGGGAGAGGACATCGAACTTGAGGTCACCATGAGAGCAGGGGCATGCAAAGGCCACAGAACTTGAGACATTTTTTTAAATGCTGATCGATGAGAATGATATGATTAAGATGATGCTAACGGATTTCCATTTCGGTCTGAGACTACATGACAGGTCTGTAGACTCTACGCTTCCTTTCATAATATATCCTGGCGTCAACCAGGCCCGAGAGATACAGGCACCCAATCATGTGTTGGTCAGGAAATTTGAGCAATACACTCTCAAAACGGCATTCCCATAAGTGGATGAAACTCGACTGTTGTTTAGTCCCAGTCTTCCCAACTGAAGTCCGCAGCAAACTCACTCTGGGTAGGAGCCGGCGGGGGCAGAAAAAAACCAAAAAAAGCACCGTACACATGACTCTGATGGGATTCGAACCCACGATCTCCAATAGAGGGCCGGGAGTCCGCGACGCTAAACACTTCGCCACGGCGTGCTGGTGGGTCCTTTAGGCGTGATTTAATTTGATGGGGAGGGCTGAGGGCATAAGTAAGTCTTTAAGAGAATGGCTGTTTCTTTCCTCCTAGAGGGTATGGGTGAGGTATGGCCTGTTTAAGTTTTGTCGGTGAAAACTGTCTTATTCAAAACCTTGACGCTGATAAACTTTCTTTAAACCTTTGACGCAGAGGGTGGGATTGCTAGGCTTAGTTCATGAGTGACTAAATACAGTGTTTTGGACAGCTTAAAGTTTGTAAGTAGAGTATCAGGTCTGGGTTTCTTTTTTTTTTTGCCTTTTCAAGAGCAGTGCTTAGAGTGTTGGGGTTTGTAGCCTCTAGTCTGAAAATTCGAACATCTGCTCTGAGCGGTTTATTATGACAGAATATATATATATATATATATATATATATATATATATATATTATTATAATATATATATATATATAGTAGGACCTCGGAAACAACATGGTCCGGGCCGCAGTAATGAAACAAGATCTGTAACACAGGTGCTAAGCGTTCCAAGAAAAACGGAAAAACAAAGACTAATTCCAAAATCCGGTGGTGGGGGAGAGAAGAGGAGAGGAAGACTTTCCACGTCAAAGAAGAGTCCGCAGGGACACCATTAAGACCCAGACCAATTACTTAGTGCCAGATAATCCAACTAACGTGTCGCCCATGACCTGGTGCTGAGGCCATTTTTTGCGGTTACCTGTTTGAGAACTGGTGCTGTGGCGTGCAGGTGTGTGTGTGTTTGTTGTGTGTGTGTGGAAACCTGGCCAGGTAAGAAGCCACTGTAGCATATGAACCGCTGAAGTAGGAATATTGATCCCTTGTGTTTTGTAGATCATATATGTTTGCGCATTTGGATTTGTATATGTTTATATTGTTCTCTGTCGCGTCAGAAAGAAGCGAAATGCGTAACCCATCGATATGGTCAGGAGAGAGAGGGTAAGTGTTCAGTGGATGCATGAATATAGTGTATACGTGTATGAGGCCAATATAGGAACCTTGGGTGTGTTTCTAAACTTGATTAATACCTCACACGTAGTTCACGGTACGCTAATTCATCACGATTCCTATCGTCCTTTGACAAATCCTGTGCTTTTCTTTTCCTAGATAATTTCACTGCTTATCTTTGTTTATTCGTAAAGGAAACAGTGTGCTCAACACAATCTTTGTTTTACGCTAATGTACAACTTAAAAAATCTGCATATGTTCCGATTATCTCGACAACACGCAGAAACTAAGTCAGAAACCTTTTCATTTGTGACTTACAATACTTCCTACATGAAAGATTCTGTTTAAATAAAATGTTACACTTAACAGAGTACAAAACTTTCCTTTAAATCCCTGACACGAAGGCAATGTAAAGCTTGGTGTTACGCAATGATTTTTGTTCCCCCAGAAGTTGTATACATTACACAAATTTGGTCTAAAGTACAGTCGTTTGGTTTGAAATCAGCTCGTTCATCGTTTGTTTGTTTTTCTTGTCTACTTTTTTCTATCTACTTTTGTTTTTTGTCCGGGGGCCGTGTGAATAATGTTAGTAACTGTAAGAGTTTTTTTTCCGTGGTAATTGTCAGGGTTGTTAGCAAATCCCTTTTGTTTTCAATAGATTTTTTTTTTTTCAACAGGCTTTCAAATAAGTTGTTGAATAAAACAACGCGAAAATGTCACTTTTTTCGATTGCATGCACGCTTGCATCATTTAGTCATGGTCGTTGGCCATTGTGTTGTCCACCGTTTTCCCTGACTAAATTGTTAACTGCTCGTTTCATCTCTCGCTATTGAACCACTAAAAAGTGGGCACAGATGTTGTCAAGCACATACGACTATGTGCGCTGAAAGACTATTTTCCTGACAGCCTCGTTTTCATTCAACGACGCCTATCTTGCGCCGAAGTGGATGAAGATAAGTGATGTTCGTTCACTTTTGTCGTGTTGAGTATTTTGTATCGTATCTGAAGAAGATGTAAGAGGTTGAAACGCGTCGGTTGTTTTTTTTTTTTTTTTTTTTTTTTTTTTTTTATTCGTTGTGTCTACGTTTTTTAGCTGTGTGTTATCACTAACATTTAAAATGTCTTTTAAAGGAAAAGTACAACACACAACTAC
>JADBJO010006694.1:72500-87500 GCA_016801955.1 Conus betulinus | reverse complement strand
TCACGAATTTGGGTACACTCCATCGACTTAAACGTGTTATCACCTGTGTCCCCACACTTGGAGGTTCTGGACCTGTCACTGGGCAGCATCCAGTTCCTTCAAGGAGACAATGTTTTCTCTAACCTCGTGTCTTAGACTTGCGGGGTAACGCTGCTTCTGATTTTAGTTCAAATTTCATGAAAGGTATGCATCGTCTCACGACTGTCACTGCTAGCAACTTCAAAATCTGCTGTACTGCTGTTTTACCTGCATTATTTCAAGGCGAATGTATGGCCCCGCATGATGAAATCTCTTCTTGCGATGACTTATTGAAATCTGGTATTTATCAGCTGGCCGTATTAGTATTCAGCGTACTTGGAATCCTGGGGAACATGTGTAGCCTTATTTACCGTATGTTTGTGTTCTTTAGAGAAAATGAAGACCGGCTTTTCTGTCTTTGTCCTACATCTGAGTTTCTCTGACTCTTTAATGGGGGTGTATTTAGCCTTTATTGGAATGGCAGATAGGATATATGGCGGCGTATATGTTTGGAGGGAAAGAGACTGGAAAACAAGTCCTGTTTGCAGTTTTGCCGGGGTTTTGTCATTCGTGTCATGTGAAGTGTCAGCTTTCATTATTTTTCTTATTACCTTGGACCGCTTTGTGGTTCTTCATTTTCCGTTCAGTCATATTCGATTCGCAGCCACATCAGCTCACATTGTCTGTGGCGTGATGTGGGTTCTAGGATTTATCCTGGCCATCATACCTCTGCTTCCACTGACATCCCACTGGGAATACTATCGTCAGACTGGCATTTGCATCCCTCTGCCTGTCACCAGAGCTGAGTTTGCTGGCCACGTTTATTCCTTCAGTGTCATGATCTTCTGCAATTTGATCCTCTTCATTCTCATTGCTGTAGGTCAGGCACTCATCTTTTGGTCCGTGAGAACTGGTTCCATGTCAGAACAGAGTAAGCCGACGAAAAACACAAACAGTAAAACGACCAAGTCGAAAGAATCCATCATTGCCAGACGACTCTTTTCCATTGCTATGTCTGACTTCTGTGCTGGTTTCCTATCGGACTGTGTGGTATGCTGGCATCTGCTGAGATCCCCATTGCAGGGGAGGTAAATGTGGCCCTGGCCGTTTTTGTGTGTTGCCCCTCAATTCAGCGCTCAATCCGTTCATCTACACCCTGAATATAATGTTGGAAAAAAGACAGCGACTGCGAAAGCAATCTTTTCAGTAGTACTTGCAAGCATAATTTTGCCGATGTATGGTTTTCAAGAAATGGCGATAGATTTCTTTCCATTTCCTAGTGAGTTTGTTACCGCTCACAGCTCAATGCGCGCGCGCGCGCGCGCGCACACACACACACACACACACACACACACACACACACACACACACACACACACACACACACACACATTTCATATATGAATGTTGCTCAGAGGAAGGCAGTCTATCATCTCACGTGACAGACGGTCCGGCTGGTCTGTTGGTCCAAATCGTCAGTCGGAGACTTTGGCGTCCGGGTTATAATCTATCTTTACGCATCGTATCAAACAAAGTCCATTTGTTTGTAAAATTGTGGTAGCCTCCGTTTCTGTGTCATCATCATCATCATCATCATCATCATCATCATCATCATCATCACCACCATCATCATTATCATCATCATCATCATCATCTCTCTCTCTCTCTCTCTCTCTCTCTCTCTCTCTCTCTTCTCTTCTTCTTCTTCTTCTTCTTCTTCTTCTTCTTCTTCTTCTTTCTACTTGCTACACTCTCATGTATGTATGCAGTACAGGAGACCACTCTTTCTGTTAAAATTATAAGGATTTATTCCTCGTTTATATGTATTGAAGCATTGTCTTTTGACAATTCGAATGTTCATGTGGACTGAAGGTTTCTGCATGAAAAGACCCACGCCTTCAAACTGTTTTCCTTCATGGATTTTTGTTTTCCAAATGTCATGTGCACAGGATGTGTGAAAGTGAAAGTGTCGTGTTGTTTTGTGTATAGTGACAGTCTTAAGATTGAACATCAGAGGTACTGGGGTATTGAGAGAAAAGAGATCATGTGATTGTACGGCGTCGTTCTGTTGGTAGTGGCCCGGGTGAGTGCTGCTTGGGAGCGCTGCGCGCGTTATTTAACTTAGCTAGAAAATGTTATAATCACTTGCTCTACGCCAGCCGGGGGAGTCGCATGGTCTGTTTGATTACGGCGATTGAAGACCGATGCAAGGCTGATGCATCGTTGAGGCTGCCTGTCTCACGCTGGGCCACGGGTGGGGGTGTTTGAAGGTGGTGGAGGTGCCGGACCTGACCCCAACCTTGGACGGGTGGCGGACCTCGCCCGCAGTACCCTTCCTCACGAAGGAGGATTCCAGCCAGGTAGCGCCCCTTTGGGCCGGAGAGGGCTGTTTCAGTGGTATCTATGGGGGGACTGAAGAAACTTGGTGAGAAGATGATGTCGAGGGGAATTGAGACCTCATAATTTGACTAACTGAGAGAGGAGTGGATACCTCCTGAATCAGTATCAGAAGACAATAACCCATGTGGATGAAGAATGATGACTATGGCGCTTTTCCCCATAATGTTATGACTCTACTATATATCCTCAACTGTTGTGAATCTTGATTTGATCGCTCTCCTGTGTTGAGGTTATAAGATAATGGTATATAGTATAAATACGGTAATGATAGATAGTGACATATCCCCCATGTTTTATGAACGTTTCAATGGAAGGGGAAACCGTACCTGGTGTTACCTCCTTGGTGAAGAGGTGTGTTTGTAGTTATTTGGTGTTACCTCCTTGGTGAGAGAGGTGTGTTTGTGTTTATTTGTGTGTTGCCGCCTTTTGGAGAGGAGGAGTGGATAAGTTGATTTCAGTATTGTATGTACTAATTATACTTGTTCTCCCATTGGGAGGAGGGGGAGGAAAAAACAACTTTTCGTATTGTATGTGACTCTTATACGCATTCCCCCATAATGTTATGACTCTACTATATAAAAAACAGCTGTTTTGTATCGTGATTGATTGCTCTCCTGTGTTGAGGTTTACGGGGTGTATAGTATAAATATGGTGATGATGGATAGTGACATATCCCCCATGTTTTATGAACGTTTCAATGGAAGGGGAAACAGTATCTGGTGTTACCTCCTTGGTGAAGAGGAGGTGTGTTTGTAGTTATTTGGTGTTACCTCCTTGGTGGAGAGGAGGTGTGAGGTTTTAATTTTGTGTTGCACCCCATTGGAGAGGAGGTGTGGATAAGCTGATTTGAGTATTGTATGTACTAATTATACTTGTTCTCACGTAGGGGGAGGGGGAGGGGAAAAAACCCTAACGGTGTGTAGAGGGAAGACATTGAAGAAAGAAAAAAAGGTCTTATTCAAAATAATGTTCACTTTGTTGAGTTTCCACACTGCACATTATAAATCCTTCCCAAGGATCCAGTATGTCCTCTAGAGACATTGACAACGTACGATCTATTCAAGCATGAAAAACAAAATGTTACATGAGAAGAAAGAAATGCTTTCAAACATACACAAGTCATGTTTGGCTCCATCTATCCGGCAGGGTAACTCATGACTGTCTCCACCCCTCTTCACTTAAATCGGTTGAACCTGGGCTGGACACAGACCTTTCTCACTCAGCCTGTGCCCGACTTCCTGTTCCTCCTGATGTTTTTATGAACTTAGAAAAGACACCAGGCACTGTGGAATGCGATACGGCCAGTTTCCAACAGCGTCATGACATTTACCTGCGAGCGAAACCATTCAGCATCACGTTAGTGCAAACCTATGCCCTCACATCAGACAAATGATGATCAACAGACTGAAGAAATCTACAGTCAGCTTGAATTGTTGGCAGTAAGTTCGACAAGAAAGACAGCTTGACGATTCAGGATGACTGGAATGTCGAGGTTGATGCAGTTGCTCAAGGACACTGGAGGAATTTCTGCGGTCCTTTCTCACACACAGCGACCTTCACACCGCTCTCTCTTATGGTAAGAGGGGCAGGAGGGAGGCCGCTTGTGGAAGGTACAGAGTCCTGTTCCAGGCTCACTCGCACCAGGTCACACAGTAGTATGTAAAAAAAAACATAACTTTCAGGCAGATGAAAACAAATCCGTAGGTAGTTTTGTTCGTTCGTCTCTCTCTCTCTCTCTCTCTCTCTCTCTCTCTCTCTCTCTCTCTCTCTCTCTCTCTCTCTCTCTCTCTCTCTCTCTGCGATTGTACTATTAACTGTACATGATTTTGCTTTAGATATTTTTTAACGTATGTGAAGTTTCTATATAACCCCCTCCGTACATTGCTTAATACAGGGAGAGGAGTATGGATTTATTATTGGTTCGGTGTCTGTATAAAGGGAGCTGCGCTGGTAATGTGCAGTTATCCGTATCGCCCATCTCTTCTTGGAGTGGCACTTCAATTTCTGTCAAGGAAGGGCGGCGGTCTATTTCCTGTATCATCTTGGCCATAAGCATTTGAGATTGATCTTAGCTTCATAAATGATTGCTCTATGGGTAATGTATTTATTTTTGAAAGCGTTGTCATTTACCAATTGTTACCAACTCTTACTGTGTTTTTTTGCCTGATGAGAGGTGTTGCCGTACTGATTTTTTTTTTTTTCTGTCCCAACCTCTGCGCCACCTCAGAGGCAGTGCACCCACGCCGCTCATTCCGACACCCCGTCCACAGCCACAGCCCGGTCGGCCCCTCCGCAGCCCCGGCACCGGCAATCCACAGGGAGCAGTCACTGTCAAGTCGTCAAGAGGCAACCCCACCGGAGGAGACACTTCGGTGGTGTTCTGTGGCGCCTGTTCTGATCTAACATACGCAGAACACCACCTACTAAGCCCCCTACTGACGACACAATAATGCTTAGTCGCGGAGCCGGCGTGAGTGAGCTCTCCCTCCGGAGGGCGCCACTACGTCCGTCCAACGGCAGCCCCCATGGACTCGCCGATATCGGTGACTCCGACGGAACCAAACCAAGGCCACAGACGCGGAGAGGACATCGACATTGAGGTCACCATGAGAGCAGGGCATGAAGGGCCACAGAATTTGAGACCTATTTTTATGCTGATCGATGAGAATGAGGATGATTAAGATGATACTACGGATTTCCATTTCGGTCTGAGACTACATGACAGGGCTGTACTCTACGCTTCCTTTCATAATATATCCCGGCGTCAACCAGGCCCGAGAGATACAGGCACCTGCAGTGTTGGTCAGGAAATTTGAGCAACACTCTCAGAAACGCATCCATTAAGTGGATGAAACTCGACTGTGTGGTCCCAGTCTTCCCAACTGAGTCCGCAGCAAACTCAACTCTGGGTAGGAGCCGGTCGGGGCAGAAAAACCCACATGACTTCTGATGGGATTCGAACCCACAACTTCCCAGCCGGGAGTCCGCCACGCTAACCACTTCGCCACGGCGGCTGGTGTTGCCGTACTGATTTTATTCTAAATTATTTGCAACGTCCACGGAGAGGAGGGATCACGGTGGTCTGCCTCTGTTTAGTTCATGTTTTATAGCACATTTTGTGAGCAGGTGACTCAGGCATGACTTTTCTGTTTCATGGGGTAGGTGGCATGATGATGAAATGCTACGCCAGTCAATGGTTGAAACAAAAAGGGTAATTACGAATTATCTGAGACTGTATTTACATGATAACCCAGTGATATGAAGTGAGAACGTGGAATATTCATGAGTTGTCTGGCACGATTCTGAGTGATCCACACTGAAGCGGGGAGGGTTGCGATAGGGTGTGTAGGGAAAAAATAGTGGCGCTTTGTTGTAACTTTTATACTTAACCCCAAGGAAGAGTGCAACCTCCTGATTTGATGACATTGTGTGGTTGTTTTACTAGGATTTTTTGTTTAGAGCGCTTTGAATTTTAGGTAGTGCCCACTATTAGGTGTGGTAGTGATTCCTGTTCAGGATAACTTATACATCCCTATGTGGATCTAGTGACCTATGAAGAGAGCACTCTGTGTACCCACCAATACCTACAGTGTTACATTCGTATTCTGCTGGTGATTAAAGGGGTAAGGGGATTATTCAAGACGTTCCAGATCTGTTACACTTAGAGAATACATAACACACTAAATAGGGATATAAGGAGTGTACATTTATGTGTGTGAAGTAGGTGTCTGGTGGGGGTAAACAACTCTTGGCTGCAGGAATTGTATGTCTTTCCACACCATGCTGAGGGGTGGAGGGAGGGGGAGGGGGGGGGGGGCAGTCGAGGTGACCGGGCCGTTCCTCACCCTGCCTGACGCCTATGCACCCCCCCCCCCCCACACACACACACACACACACCTCCACCCGGAATGAGGAACTCGGGGCCCCATAGTCTGCCGCCTGTGTCCCTCTTTCTCGGTGCTCCCGTTCTCTTCCTCTCTCCTGCCTTCAGCCTTCTCCCTTTTTCCATCTTTAATGTCTCAGCTGCTGTCGACGTCGCGAGCGCATCGGGTGCTTTAACAGCAGGCTTAGCAGGCAACGATTCCAGCGTTAGCTGTTTTGCGTACACGAAGAAGAAGGAATAAAAGTGTCGATCTGAACGTGTTCCGTGTGCGCCCTGTGTTACAATTTGAGTATGGTGTAAGCTGCCTTCAAATTTACGGCATCGTGATCATCGCCGTCATCAACGGCATCGTCGTCACCGTTGTCGACTCCAATGTTCATGCGGCCAACGCCAGTCTTTTTCATCGTGAGATTGAAGGGTGCCTGGTAATGACAGCGTAAATGGAATGTTGACTGGTTAGCAGAGATTACAACAATATCCAAACTAGGTTGAAGGAGCGGAAAAAATATGGAATGTACTTTCTTCGTTGCTGCTCTGTATGTTTCTCTTTTTGTCCTTCAACTTTACCTTAAAACTGACCCCTCACAGAAAAGAATTAAATCCTTCCGCTTCCAGGACCAGCTTGATGTAAATTCCTTTCCAGCCTGGTTCTGTCTCTCTTTAGTTGTAAACTGGCATCACTGTCGTCTCCTTGGGACATGACAGCTGCTAGGATAGCTCCCCATTTTTTCATACACCGGCACAGCATTTGCCATTGAGTTCCCTGTGGTCCTCGCAGGTGCTGTGCACACGAGATCTTTGATGGGGCATTGGTCCTGTGGTCCATGCTCAGGACACGACATCTTACCATTTAACTCATCGCATGCTGTCCTAGTTTTGGTCTTTTTACCATATTAATAGATGAATGAATGAATAAAAATGAATAAACGGATAAATGAATGAATGAATGAATGAATGAATGAATGAATGAATGATATGATAATAAGAATAAAGAAGTAAATAAAGAAGTAAAATAAATAAATAAATAAATAAATAAATAAATAAATAAATAAATGATGATAATTGAATAGATAAATAATAAATGACTTAATTAACAACAAGATGAATAAGCAAGCAAATAAATAAATGAACAAGAAAATGTAATAATGAGACTGAAAGATCCAACTTGTGACTAACTTCGCTGTGTTGAGATTTGCTGGGTGATTTGCTCAACAAGAAAACGGGAGGTGGGCGATATATCACTACACGTGCCTCCTTACCTTACCGTGGATTAAAAAAAAAAAGCGTTGTTTTCACTGAATAAAAGTTTGATTGTGTGTGAATCATGCTGTGTTAGTCTTTCCGTCCTGTGTGTTAGCTAAGTTAGGAAATAAAGGTTGAAATACTGAGAGCCACAAACGTGAAAGCATTGAGACCGGACTTTTATTTCTGACTTAACAGGAAAAAAAAAAAGCCAATAAGCAAACGAGCAAATTAAACTGGCTAATACCTGGTAGAAGAACACGTGCAGGCAGACACGTCTTCGGTCACTGCTAAATAAACGTGATAAGGAGTTCACAGACTGTATAGAATGATGGTAACGCAATCCACCAAAAATCCCCTTTTCCATTCTTTTGGTAGCATGATGGTCTCTGTCATCTGGGACAGTCCGTATAGTTTGTGATCGACTGTCACTTGATAGATGACCAGTGTCATTCTCTGTGTCCAGGACAGGGCATGTCATCCATGCGCACTTTGTACTGAATGGCACAGATCATTACAGCAGCATCTTATGTGGAATGTCTCCTGTGAAATGACATTGATTCTATTGAAAACCAAACATCCTCAATGAGTGTGTGTGTGTGTGTGTGTGTGTGTGTGTGTGTGTGTGTGTGTGTGTAAGCGTGTGTGTGTGTGTGTGTGTGTGTGTGTGTGTGTGTGTGTGTGTGTGTGTGTGTGTAAGAGTTGTATGTGTGTGTGCAGGGGGGGGGGGGGGGGGGCATTTTTTTATCTTCTACTTGTAAGAGTTAAAATGTTGTACTCTTTTCATCATTTCAGGTAGATCCGATCGGTTCTTTGCCTTCTGACTAACTGCTATCACGACGTTTAACATTTTATTGCATATCTTCAGATTTAGGAATCCTCCGAACTTAATAAAGCTTTAACATCGACTAAAACAATTGTTGACAACTAACATAAATACCTTTTGTAACACTGAATTCCGTGTGCATGTCAAATAAAGAAAACAATGTGTACACAGCTGTTTCAGACATGGAACATATCTCATTAATCGACACCTAAACGAATCTGGCGCCGTTTTTCTCAAGCATAACGTCATGCCTGTCTTCCAAACTCAATCAGATTGATATGATTATCTTTCTGGAAAATCCAGAAGGCGCCGCGATATGGTTACACTCTGAAAAGACCGCAGCAAAATACGGTCCGTCAATTCTCCATTACATGCGCAGTGTTGCAACGAGTAGACCAGCAGATAAAATATCAGAAGATTAGACGGACAACGTCAATCATCTGATATAAAGAACTAAGGTTAGAAGGGGCAATGGGACTTGGTGCAGTGGGCTGAGAAGTTCTGATAATAAATGACTAATTGTGGGCGCTTGTAGGCTGTCACTTCGCTGACAGTGTCTGTATGTGGATATTGATTCCTCTCTTTCTCCTTGATCCCCCCTTCTCTCTCTCTCTCTCTCTCTCTCTCTCTCTCTCTCTCTCTCTCTCTCTCTCTCTCTCTCCGAGATCCTCAATTAAGAAATGTTTCCTTGCTAAGTCCACACACAGACTCTCTCTCTCTCTCTCTCTCTCTCTCTCCTCTCTCTCTCTCTCTCTCTCTCTCTCTCTCTCTCTCTCTCTCTCTCTCTCTCTCTCTCCCTCGTGAGAACTCAGTGCACACTCCTATTCAGCGTCCAGGCTTTATGCTACCCAATGAGAACGACAAATATCTGAAGCAGCAGTAGATTTACAGAGTGATCTCAGTAACCTTCACGATTCGGCTATAAAATTAGGGGGGAAAACTTCATATTGCCACACAAAAGTTAGCCCATTATTTCCTCTGCTTAGGCGTTTTATATTCAAAAGGTGTTTTTTTTTCTTCTTTTTTTTTTTTTTTTTTAATCAAAGTTACGCTGTTTCTTCAGTGTGCTTCTACCTGCAAACGTGCTACATTTACTGGTACCACATGCAGCATTAGTTTTTAGCGTTTTAGCCATGTGACTGTTTCAGTGCGAGAGCTGAAGTTGCCTTCTCTTTCTTTCTTTTCTTATTATTCCCTTCTTATTCCTTTCCTTCTTTCTTGCTTTCTTTCTTTTTTCTTTTCTATTTCTTACTTTCTTTTTGTTGTTCATTCATCTAAAAGAAACAAAATGTCAATTTCTTCAAGGAATGCACAATTATATTCCTCAAAAGTAACACTTCAATATGACTTTTACCAAGTGCTGAGATGCAAATAGTGAATGTATATTGGCATTTTGGTTATTACTTCAGATTCAAGCTTAGGTGTCTTCTTTCCCTTTTCTTGTTACTATGTAGCTTCTCTAGTCAAAAAGGCTGTTATACACATTTGATATATTACATAAAAGTATGATATTGATTCCGTGAATCTTTACGCGAATTTTGTTCTTGCTTGAATGCATGCCACACGGATGTATGAAACTGAAATTTATAGTGTATAGTTTGCATGTTGCCGCAGAGAAATTATCAAGTATTTACCTTCAACATTTCAATAATGTTTCTATAAAGAGCAGCAACAAAAACACCCACAGCAGCAGCAGCAGCAACAGCAGTAGCAGAGCAGGAGCAACGAGAATAAAAATAACAATAATAACAACCGCAAATGCAAAGGTAAACAGATATAATGGAAGCTATCCCTTGTTCATCAATCCATATGTTTGAATAACTAAATGTTGTATAACAGCTTTTGCCACTGGAAACACCTGATACTGGACACATTTTGGTGTGCCTGGCAGAACCAAGGATGAAGCTGAAAGGACCATTACTCTGTTCTTTAAAACAAAAACTGGCCGATGCTTTTTTAATAAGGGCTGAAGGATTGAGCAGATATGCATGCTAGTGCAGAACCCTTAACGCGATAAGTAGTTTGTAACGTTGCTTCACTGTTGCTATTAATGCATAAATCCGACGGGCATTTATGATGTTTTTGTATTCTCCATAAAAGAGTCTGTCACGCAGATTAAGCATATAAAATGTGTGATCGTAAAACAAGCTGCAAAGCATATAAACGTACTCCCAGTACAGTCGTACAACAAAAAGAAAAAAAAAGTATAAATATATAATGCTGAACAATTATATATATATACATACATAGCTGAGCAATTAAGTTGTGGGGGAAAACAAGTGCAGGTTAACAATTCTTCCATCATTATAGTAATGATTTGGCAAAGATTTGAAGGGGAAAAAAAGAGAAAATGTATATCATAAATATAAAAATCCTTCACTAGCTGCATGAGGAAACTATCACAATCCCTCTCAAAGACATATCTATATGTATCGCCTGCTCCGAGGCCTTTCGTCCGCTGGATCGGACTCATCAGGGAGACACGGCTGATGATTGTGTCTGTGCTCTTGGCGTCAGATAGAGACACACCACAGTCCATAATATATATATATATATATATATATATATATATATATATATATATATATATATATATATATATGTGTGTGTGTGTGTGTGTGTGTGTGTGTGTGTGTGTGTGTGTGTGTGTGTTTTTAAAATAAGGTATTAAAAGGAAGTTTTAAAACTACAGATCTGTTTCGAGCGCTTGCTCTCTTCAGGATGGTTTAGTGTCACTCACTGCCGCCGATGTTATATAGCCTGATGTGCGGGCGGGGAATAGAACTCCGGTCACATGCTAACCACTGTACTACCAAGGACTTTTACAAAGTTTGGTTACGCGTAAGTTTATAAACCGTTATTGCAAGAAGGGAGACAATTTCTGGTTAGTGGAAGAAGAAACTCGACAGCGCGTTGATTATTTCCCTTATCGAACTTGATTTTTTGTAGATTATCATTTACAGCCATTAGTAGCAGCTTTTCTGGTAAATTAAAACATCGGGAATCATCCGTGACCTATAATGAACATACCTACAAATTGTCAGAAAGATCGGCCCAGAAGTTCTGTCTGGAGCAAGTGGAACACATTTCGACCACGGGCAGACACACAGACAGACAGACAGACTGACATACAGACAGCATTTCTTCGTTCCCATTGTCAAGTCCTCCTTGTTCTATAAGAACTGGGAGTATAAAAACATAGACTGCTCATCAAGTACATGCTTAACGGAAAAGTTACTCCATATAAGTGTACCTTGTCAGCAGTTTGCTGACTTCTGTCTGTCTTTTACCAGCCAAATAGTGCAGATACCAGAGTATTTTCTCTATTTACGTTATTTTTCGTCATTTAACACAATAATGTACCCAAAACCGCTCCAAAGTTATCGGTTTTCGAAAGTAACGATGATCATACGTCAAATTTCAGTGAATTTATCCTGCATTTCTTTGTTTCTAATATCATTAAATGTAGCATAAACTGGAGATCTTGACTACAGAAGGTCTTCAGAAAAGAACCCCCCCCCCCCCCCCCCCACCAAGGGTTTGGAAGTTTTTGAAAGCTGCTTGCACAAGAATGGGACATGGCGTCATAATCATGACTCCTAGATGCCCTTCTGATGTCAGAAATGTTGGGCTCTGCCGGGTTTCGAACCAGCACCTCTTGGGGTTGTTTGGCTTTTCAAGGCATTGCCTATTTGGCGGATGTCTTACCCACACAGCTATCATACATCTGCTCTGAGTTGGGAAATTAAAACCTAATGAAGTTCAGTTTTGCTTGTCCTCAGTCAGATCCACTTAGAACTCTTTTCTACTATTGCCTTTCAGAATTGTTCTGGATCAGGTTTCACGTCACGCTGATATCGGACATTGAGCCTGACAACGTTTTGGTCCATACTTTAAACATTGCAGTTTAACTGAATCATGAATCCTGGCCCAGAACCTTAAAAGCCTTGGCAGAGGCAGCTAGAAAAGAGCTTTGTGTCTTACCAAGGGAAGACACTGTGTGCACCATCTCAATAATGACACGAACTGCAGCCCTGGTAGTTTCATTAAACTGGCTTGTGAGCCTACATCGCTAGCTCCAACCTCTATGGGGAGAACGTTTAGGTTTCATGTCAGTTTCCTTCAGGCTGCTGTAAAGACTGACATACTTCTCAATATTTTAGATGTGAACTAGCTGCACTCTGCTTTCACATGGAACTGTGAGTTCAATCAGAATCATTTGATCTTATGACCAACACATAGGTACAACATCTAGTTACATACCACTCTTCCTAATGATTGACGATCTCTTGATGGGTTTCCCATTCTGGAAGGTCCGGTCTGTTGTGCACTCTCAGTCATCCATTTCAGCCAATAACCCGTTTTCCACCCTCTTGATATCACATCTCTTTGCGACCACGGTCTGTGGCCTCTGCCGTGTAGAATGTCCTTCGAGGATTCCTGGTGGCGTAGTAGTGGCATATACGATTTCTATAGGCATTTGGTCATGTCTCTGTGTGTGTATCGTCTGGATTACAGCTGCTTTGCATAAACTCAGGGACATGCTCCGTTGGTTGTAATTTTTTTTTTAAATAGCTACTTCTTCTTTGTTTTAAGTGTGTGTGCGTGCGTGCGTGTGTGTGTGTGTGCGCGCGCGCGCGCGCGTGTGTGTGTGTGTGTGTGTATGACCATGCGTGCACGCGCATGCGTGCATGCTTGTGTGTATGTGTGTGTGTGTGTGTGTGTGTGTGTGTGTGTGTGTGTGTGTGTGTGTGTGTGTGTGTGTGTGTGTGTGTGTGCGCGCGCGCGCGCTGCTCAAAAAAATGGTTTGTTCTTGGCGATTTTAATTCCCAGCATGCACTGTGGTCCGAAAAACCCAATAATATTATTAACAACAACGAATACCTTGTCAGCGCAATAATCAACACCAATTTAACATTTTAAATGACGGTTACAAGAATTGCTGATCGATCAGATCAACGTCGCTCATTGATAGACTTGTCTTTAATTTCCCCAGAGATAAACCCTTTGTGTACTTGGCAGATTCATCAAAACCGTTAAGCAGTGATCATCTCCCTATTGAAATCCAACTTCAAGCGAGCCCTAAAAACATCTACAATTCTGAAAGTACTAACTATAATGAAGATACTGAATACCTATATTAAGAAGGTTATTACTTTTGCAAAGCAGCAATATTACAAAAAATTAGTCACCAACTGTTCCAAACACCAAAATGATAACGCTTTACTGTGGAAAGAAATCAGAAAATGTCAAGGTGTTTTCATCTTCCATATCCTGTCTTGATCGGAAACGATGCAATCTACAAAACAAATGAGGAGAAAGTTGAATTATTTGCTGACACTTTCGCAGCGATGAGTCAGACTGAGCATCTACCTGAAGAAGAGCAAGCACGAAGAAGCGACAGAAAAAACGAAGCGAGTAAACATTGAACTACATGACAATGACTACAACACGTTATATATTAATGAAAATCTAACAATGGAAAAACTTTTGTATTCACTTCGTCGTCTAGAATCAGGTAGAATTGCGTCAGGATTTGATACCATTTCTTACAATATGATAAAACATTTTCTACAATGCTTTTTGACAACATATTAGAGTTCTTCCAATCATGCTGGATTTCTGGAAAACTGCCCATAGCTTGTAAGAAAGCAACAGTTATATCCATCCATAAACAACGAAAATCAAAACGAAAATCTTCTAATTTTCAACCCATTTCTTTGACTTCTCACATCGGAAAACTTTTTGAGGGGATAATGAAATTCAGATAAGAACACCTTGAAAAGAATGGGATTTTGCCAATATTTGAAGCTGGTTTCAGACAAGGAAGAGGTGTCACTGATCTTGTTAGTCTTTTAGCCTCACACATAAAAAAGCCTTGGCTAAGCGACATTCCACTTTAGCCACGTTCTCTGATATTCATAGAGTGTACGATTCCGTTTGGCATTTCAAATTATTGTCCAAGGCGTATGAAATTGGAATTAAAGGTCGTTTCCTTATATTCTTACAGTCATTTTATCTGGGAGAACGCTACAAGTAAAACTAAATGGTGTGCTGTCAAGTACAAGATATGTTAACATGGGTGTCCTCCAAGGAAGTGTAATTTCACCTATCCTCTTCTCATTGATACTTTATAATCTTACGCAAATTGACACAAAAAGGGCAACTTTAGCTGCTTATGCAGATGATATTGCAATGTGGAAAAATGTAAATTGTAATCTTACTAAAAACAAAATCAAACGTAAAAAAAATTGTTGAACAGAGTCAAATCGCAGTCAGTAAACTTGTCAATTATTTGAATTTCAAACGGTTTTAACATATCAACTGGCAAATTGGGTTTTGTAATATTTATAACGAAAAACATCGATGTTGAAGGTAGGGACGCTGTAAAAGTGAAAATAGGTTATTCTTTCATTTTCCCAAGTAAAAAAAGATTTCTAGGCGTTATTTTTCACTATAAGTTATTTTGGCATAAACGTATAAATTATCTTGTGGAAAAGGTAAGGAAAAAATTGCGTTACTGTGAGTTTTAATTGGAACCCCTGTAACAAATTATCGATCTAATGTTATCCATGTTGCCTTAGGGACAGTTCGTTCAATTGTAAGTATGGTCAAGAATTATTTTTTTACT